>NMRB01000636.1:284367-300014 GCA_002633025.1 Notospermus geniculatus
CTCCATGGCATGTCCGACCATGAATGAGACCGACGCGCGACAGCAAAACTGCCACTCACTGGCACTGTCTGCCAATGCACGGTTCCCACTTTACAGACAGATGCGATGATTGATGGATTTGTGTGCGCTTCACCTTCATTCAGCAGGCAGAACATCAGTCATCAGATCAGGGAGCTGCCAGTTGGAGGAAGCAGCCAGCATAAATAATAATAAATAATGATAATGTGGGGGCTTATAGTGCCTTTTACATTTAAGTGTCAAGGCACTTCACATTATTACCCAGCCTAATCCAGAAACCTTTCTGTAGAAACCAAGGGCAGCTACAATACAGCGCACACCACGGTGGCTTTACACCATACCCTCTTACCTACTACTATAATATATTATAGTAGTAGGTAAGAGGGTATGGTGTAAAGCCACCGTGCGCACACATGGACATTTCAGGCCAGTGAGAGTATACAGAGTGGCACAGCCAGGGATTGAACCCGCAACCTTCCGATCACGAGCCCAATGCTCTAACCATTGTGCCACCGCGCTCCCCAAAAGCACAGATATTAACATGACAGATCGCAAAAATTGGACATGCACGCATCATGCATGTCATGCGCACTCAGCATGCTCAGGCACTGTGGTGTAGTGCAGTGCAGACAATGTAGGCCGACACTGCAAAATGTACATGCAAATGCACGCAAAGATGGCGGCCGCACTTCCACATGCCCAACCCATCGCATTTCAACGCTCACCTTGTCGATCAAGCCAGCAATTTGATACGAAACGGTCGTCATTTTGGCTGTTTTGATTTCGATCTATGTAAAGAGAAGTCGCAATTGTGACTTGTCACTCAGGGATTTGCAGAATTCCGCCGGATATTAGGCCTATTTATTTTCGGAACCGGCGACCCTTTGACAATTTTTTCACAGGGGAGTGATGCATCCGGCTAGTGCTGCCCTCTTTATACTACACCCTGCGTCGAGTTGGTATGAAAAGTACCTTTGATTGAATTTACCACCATCAACGTCCCAAAATTTATCAGAAATATTAATGTACTACAATAATACGTATTTTTAGCAGTTGTGCAGTATTAAAGAAGGTTGATGAATTTTGTACGAATGGCCTATATTTGGATGTCTGAGAATCGACGACTGGATTCATGACGTAACCTGACCTTTGCCCTCAATTTGCATAGCATAATGGTAAATCATGATGAACCTTCCATTCATTCGCGAATGATGTTGATCTATTTTTAGAACGTTGACCACGTGCTTACGGAAATATCCGAAGTTCATCGGATGAGACGAGTGCAAGTATTATGATTTACCATTATGGTATGCAAATTAGGGTCAAAAGGTCAGACTACGTCATGAATCCAGTCGTTGATTCTCACACAGGCAAAGTAGGCCATTCGTACAAAATTTATCAACCTTCTTAAAAGACTGCACAAATGCTCAAAATGTATGTTATTGTAGTACATTAATATTTCTGACAAATTTGAGGTCATTGACGGTGATAAATTCAATCAAATGTACTTTTCATACCAGCTCGACATTCGCATTAACATTTTGGACCTTGGTTCCACAAGCCTCTACTAGGGCTAGAAACCCTAGCAGCGGCTTCGGGAACCAAAATGAATGAAGTGGGAGGTCGACAGGACGACATCATCCACGACGCCACCCACAAAATGACATGAAATGTCTCCTGCAACATGATCGAACGCCGCTTAGTATAAGTGAAGGCCCAAAACAGTCACTGTAAAAACTTTAAAACTGAAATAAGTAAAGAAAGCTTCATTCATTAGTCATTATACTTTTATTGAAACCGACTATAAAGAATTTACAAGCTAACATGAGGCAGCCAAGATTATGAGTTCTCTTTGGATAGGAATTAGTGACAAGTAAATTTCCATCTCATTAGTGATAACATTCCCCTACAGGGGATTAACAGACATAAGTGTCTGAGGCCCTTAGAATGTTCAATTGACATTGTTCACTTGGTTTCCATTTTGTCATCCAAAAAGAACTGAAAATCTTGTGCTTTCCTTCCACCGCAGTCGCATTGCTATATTGTCCGCCAGTGATTTGATTGGCTGAGACCTTTGAAAAGATCACAAAAACACAGGGTGTGACTTCAACCACTCATCTCAGCAGCGGAAACTGACATCCAGTGAAGATGAAGAATTTTTACACGGAAACAGAAGACAGAACACTAACATAGAGAGAGTTTACGTTACACATTTTATAAAAATACCGTACTATACAATCTAGTAAAATATCACAGTTTAAAACCATCTACCGTACTGTGGTAGTTTAGGACGGAATATATCAATAAAAAACATCATTAATGTCTGTTCTTGAATCCTCCGCAATAGCTTTGATTGAAATCTCTTAAAACTTCCATCAGAAACATCCTAGATTCACGGACTCAGTAGCTGGCAATTTTGTGCCAAGGATTCTGAACTGGCATTAGTCGCATGAAAGAGGAATTAGCATTCATGCTTCTCAGCTTAAACAACATCAACACAGCAATGTTTGCATAGTTACGTTTGGTTGCTATGGTTACATAATTGCCATGGTTACCATCAACAAAAACTCATGAAATTCATCACCATTATCATAAAAAAGTTGTACTTAGTAAAAGTAGGCATACAAATGGAAAATATGAAGTCAACGATAAATATCGGAATGATACCAACTACGGAGGTTGGTCGCCATGGTGATTATGTAACCAAGAATACAATCAAAACCAACATCTTACTAAAAAGAAAGGACCTACAACTTTAACAGGCAAACATAGGCTTCTTTGTTCATTTCTGTTTAATATTAATGAAACAATCGATCCTATATGTGACCCGTCACAACAAAACCAGGCACACGTCACTCTTAGCTTTTGGCAGGATGAGACCAAATGTTTGTCAGTTTCAATATTCTTGTCTGTCTATTGTGAAATCTGAAACAATCTATTTCTTCCATTCTCTCCTGGTGTCATCTTAGTTCGTTCAGGCTTCTGAGCAACATGCGCCTGGTTTTGCTGTGACAGGTCACATATCATCAATATTCAAATTTGTTTCACTGAAGATGTTAATTTCTGCAAATATTTTTCTGGTACTAAAAATAACTACTTGCTGCCAAATCATTATGAACAGCTAATCTATTAACCACAAAATAAGAACATATATACATAACGTCTTGAAAGTTACAAGCTGGTCATCATCATAGCAACCAAACTCGTTGTCATGGAAACAGAATATAATTAGTCAAACCACACCAACCAATCAAACAGAAGGGCAAACAAATCACTAGATATAAATACATGAAAGTGACAATGACTATGAATGGTGAAATTTCCTGAAATCCACTAAAATATTTAAAAGGCAAGTTTCCCGACTCTAAGCCTCCACAAATAGGCCTAGCAGGCTTGTGCAATCACTGATGGACCTTCGGCTGCTGGTTGTTGTCATCCTGGCAGGGGACAGCAAAGCATCGAACCTTGCATCAACCTTATTCAACCTTGCATCAACCTTATTCAACCTGACATCAACTTTATTCAATCTCTCTTCAACTTAATTCAATCTCTCTTCAACTTAATTCAATCTCTCTTCAACTTAATTCAATCTCTCTTCAACTTAATTTTATTCAATCTCTCTTCAACTTCATTCAATCTCTCTTCAACTTATTTCAATCTCTCGTCAACTTAATTCAATCTCTCTTCAACTTAATTCAATCTCTCTTCAACTTAATTCAATCTCTCACGAACTCTATTTAATCTCTCATATGAACTTTATTCAGTGGAGAGCAAAAAGTCCTACTGCGAAATGACAATGCAAATACTTAATGAAAATTTCAGGAAAAATCTATTGAAATGACCATGGTTACAATCTGAATCAGCTGATACCACAATCAAATGATGAGTGATTGTCCATTTGTTAATACTCCAGTGTCTATATATACAACAAGTGAAGCGTCTTGCTCGAGGATTAATACTTGGTGGAATCGTGATGGTTAATATCCTGTGAACAAAACGTAACCGTCTCCTCAGGAATTTTCGATGTTGGGAAATTTCGATGGGTGAATTCTCTCGAGGTCATCGGCTTATGCAGCTGCCTGGAACGACAAGAAAAACGTAGCATTAGAATTACGCGGCAAATATAAACAGCACCCACAATCATCACTGTCTCTTTCAGAAGAACATGTTTTTCCTTGCAAGTCACGCAAAAGTCTTCTTCTCCTTTCCATATCCTACACTATGGATGTTACAGATGGTCAACCGGCCTCTCGATGTGTTGCCGATACACCAGGAACGTCTTACACACAATGTGGACAAAATGTCCACGATGACAACTGACACCCCAGCATTAACAGACGACTGCCTGATTGTTACTGCACAATGACAGACTTGGCTTGGAGTCAAAACAATGACATAAGCTACCGACTATGAAAGAAGAATACAGACACCTAAAAGTTGCAGAATACAACAGACGATATATCACTCTCCAAAAGAGTGCAGCACCTGACAGGGTAGCGTCATGACGTCCCGCACGTCATTTCTGAACGCCATGACGCGACTTGAACAAAAATCTGGTTGTTTCAGCGATCATGACGTCGTAAAACAATTTGATTTTTTTTCGTCTCACCTCAAGACATCATGAAATGACGTGTGGGACGTCCTGACGCTGACCCCGTCAGGTGCTGCACTCTTTTGGAGTGATCGAGTCTATTGAATAGGGGATAGAACCATTATCAGCAGACTTTGGTCTCCAGATCAGACAGAGCACACGTCCTCGCCCAAGCTGAGCAAGCGGCGGGGCAAGAGGGTAGGGCCTAAGAGTGCATATAAGAGAAATACCAATAACCAGGTGCAATCATACAAAACTGGTGGACCTGTCGAGGGTGCAGTCTACCTAACATACAGCAGTGGGTTATACCTAGACTGATAGCGAGTCACTTGGCATAATATTTGACTCAGGCATCCTGACGATGCATGAAGAAGTGCCTCGCGATCGGCCCAGGTGATAGGAGAAAAGCAACCATGTACAGCATGCAGAGAACATGAAAATTATCCAACCTCCTCTTTCTCCGCGGCTAACTTTTTACGCGTACTGTGACCTCGGTAATTGGACTGAATTTTAGTCGCAGCATTGTTCCGCTTTTGCTGAAATTATGAAATGAACTGGTTTTGAAAAATTTGGATATGATTTACGTCAGGTTATGTGACGTAGGAATTGATCAAATTGAACCAAAGCTGAAACGGATGACATTATTTCCTCTCAACAACAGAGGGAATTTTAAAGTCAGCAGATAATTATTTATAGAATTTCCTATCCTTCCCCGCAACCAGACTTTACTGAAAGAAGTTCCCAGTTCTCGCTGGGTGTTTCAGGACTACGCCCGGTTTCTTGAAACAGCGCTAGAACAAAAGACATGATACAATTCTATATGGCTAACACTCTGAAAAAATATGGTACATGTTGCACAGATTTACAATACAATACAATACAAGCAAAGAAGATGGTTGACAAAAACTTTCAGAAATTTCCGTACGTGCAACAGGTTTTTCGTCCTTGCTGTACGGTTTTCACCGGCATTTTCATTCTTGCTTGCAGAACAAGTTTGCACACACATAAGTAATATAGAACACGAAATTGAAGACCGTGACTCTTTGAGAATCAACTTAATACAATAGTTCCACATGTACAATAGAATAAAAATGCAGAACATAAATAGAGACAGGTTTAATACAGTGCCAACATATGACAACAGAGCCAAGCTGCGCAAGAGAGATAGGACAAAGTCCACCAAGGCGTAACCAGACGACATAAGCTTCCACAACCACTGCAACCAGGGAAATATTCATGGCAATTCTATCCTGAAATGTTAGGGATTTAGGCAATGCTCCTCCCCCCCCCCCCCATGTTTCTACGTATCTGAAGGAGGAAGAGGTAGGACAGTAAATGGCCGGAGTTTCTCAAGATTTGGGAATTTAGGAATAAAGTTAATGACGGAACTACACAGTTCATGGATGGGCCTTTTCGTCTAAGTAAAACAAATGTTTGACATGATGAAATCACAAAATAGTTGCAGTGGTATGCGGCGAGCTCCCTGACATTCATGTGGCAAACCTGAGCGAGTTCGTTGCGTGTTTTACGGCCTCGGAATGTCGCCTGTATTTTAGTCGCTGCGGCGTCTTCCTCTGCCTGATCAGCGAGCGCCTTGCGAGTTTTGAATCCACGATAATTGGCCTGAATCTTAATAGCCGCATCAGTCTCCTCGGCCAGCTCTTTCCGCACTTTGTGTCCACGGAAACCGGCCTGAATTTTCATTGCTGCCTCTGCCTCTTCTTCAAGTTGTTTTCTCGCTCTGTGACCACGGAAACCGGCCTGAATTTTTGTGGCTGCCTCTGCTTCCTCTTCGAGTTGTTTTCTCGCACGGTGCCCGCGGAAAGTTGCCTGAATTTTTGTCGCCGCTTCTGCCTCATCTGTGAACTCGGACTGAGATCTTCGGCCGTAAGAATTTGAGATTTGAGCGCGAGAGAGCTCCTGGCGTGTTTTATAACCACGATAATTTGCCTGTATTATAATTGCAGCGTGTGTCCTATCGTCCTGAAATATGTGACACAAATCCTTAACTCCTGCCTGCCCATGATCACCCCAAACCACCTGCTCTTCAATGTACCCAACTTGTCCTGCAATCGCTTTTTCTAAATGGATGATCCATCTTCCAAGATCCCAGATTGCGACAAGTTGGGATCATGAAGAATTCCAAACAAGGTAAGGAAGGGTGAAGAGGGAGACTCCAGTAAACGCAAGGACATGTTTGTTTAGAATGTTGTGAAGCATGATGTCGTGGTTTCTTAAAACTTCTAGGCCTAAAGGAGCAGAAGTCATCCCAAATCTCTCTTGAGGCAACAAACCAAACGCAGCCTCACACCGGACACATCCCCTGTCCCTCCACCCACTGCACTCCATTAAACTATCTCCGCTCCACCTTCCAACCCACACCCACGAGATGATCACACCTAACGATCTCTTGCACCACCATCGCCAAAGCTACTGTAAACCGTGAAATTTTCGCGCGCGTTTTATTTTCGCGATTTTCGCGTTCAAGGGTCAAAACGCGAACATAAATCGCGCGAAAATTACTCTTTTTATTATTCTTTTGAAGCTGAAGGGTTCCAATCGCGAGTATTTATTCGTCGCGAATTTGTAGATCACCAAAATCGCGAACATTTAGCGTCGCGAAAATATCACGGTTTACAGTACCCTTTTAAGCATCAAGAGCCTTCTGAGATGACCCCCACTAAATGTCCAAATTCACCAGCATATTACAACACTTGTACATTAGCATCACATGACCACCTCACAAAAGCTGTAATGAAAATGATATTACTAATCACAGAGCAAAACTGCTTCAATCATTTGGTTATTTTTTAGCCTTCTTGACTGAATCTCCCTGAGCTAGTTGCAGACATATATGAAGAGTTATACGGTAGACATTGTTGTCGAGGCCGACAACCTCGGTCAGGACAGGAAGAACCTGAAAAATTACATCAACGTGAAGATGTCAGGGTGTCATCCAGCAAGACAACTGCTCCTACCACACCACTGATAAATGAGCTGGAATCTCTACACCACCTCCATGACCAGATTCTTATATACTGACAATCTGAGAAAGTAGGGCACGGAACGCTTCAATAGGACTGCGTTCATTTTCAGGTGAATCAGCTCTGAATGGGCAATTCAATATGTTGGTTTTCTTACACTCATATGCTTTGACTAGTGATACAAAGAGAGCCAACTTCACAGCTGACAGACGACCGACAGCTGCCAGTTTTCTGTAGTTGAGTTGCCCATAGAGAGCTAACTTCAGACGACCGACAGCTGCCCACGGTTTTCTATGGTTGAGTTACCCATAGAGAGCCAACTTCACAGATGACTAACAGCTGCCCATAGTTTTCTCCAGTTGAGTCGCCCATAGACAGCCAACTTCACCGATGACACAGGACAACATCACAAACATGACATCCAAAATACCTTTTTCATGTTTTTACTGTCACTGTTGGCCTGACCACCAGCCTTAGCTTTCGGATCCTTTTTCTTTTTCTAGTGAAAGGAATATTTGACATTGTTATCAATGATTACAACATCTTAAAGGAAAACTAACATCAGTATGTTTGTAAGATAAATCGTACAGCATAAGAACTTTGTATGGTGTTACATACAATGTCAAAATATACATAAAACCATGCAATGCTTTGCCCAAAAGATGTTTGGCCTATCAACAGCATTACTCAGCTTTAAGCAATATGTTACACTGCTGATAGCCCATACAGTGCTCTACCTATAAACTATATTGTGCTCTGCCTGTAGCGGTTATGCGTGCAACAGTCCTACCATCATCATCAAAATATGACAACCACGGCACCAAAGAGATGGTGACTTTTGGTACTGTGTACGACTACGTGCCAACTAAACGTACCAAGCTCTACTCCTGAAAGTTCAAAGTCTGGCTGCTCCCAAGCCATGCAGTTGCCCATGTTTGTCAGTGAATACAGTAAAAGATCACCAAGAAATAATGGAACCTAAAACTGTTTGTAACTCCACTTCTAGCCAGCTCACAATCCTCAGTGCACAAGTTTTTTCGACCTTATTCAACTGAAAACCCATCACCGTATGGTACAAAAGCATGCGTGGCGCCATCTACACCGTGCCGACGAGACTACACCTCTTGTACCTTAACTCCCTTGTATTTTTCCCGCTGCTGATAACCGCGGACATTTTTCTGGATTTGCGTGGCGGCGTTTTCACGCAGTATTTTGTCATCATCGTCTTCACTTTCTTGTTCATCACTCTTCTGTCAGAGAACGGTTAGATTTGAATATTTCGGACCAAATTCTGCGATGCTTCGGCATTCAAACACTGATTATACAACCTCTGCTTCATTTTATCGGCAGGATCAGCCCTGATTTGAAGGATGGGCCAAATCAAGGCTGCCAAAACATCTGTGTGGACTGTCGACATCTGTGTGGACTGTCGACACAGATGAACTGGAACATCAAATGGTCCTAGCAATCGGTTGGTAACATCAGTCTACGATCAGGCATGATGGGAAAGAACCCAACACTCCTGACGTCCATGGATTTTTAAAGATATTTTATGAGACACACTGTATCTTACCTCTTCATCCTTCTTCTCTTCACCCTGGAAACAGACATACGGAAGTCGTTAGTTCACAGAATTCTCAAAAATATCACAGTTCCTGCTGTTACATAAACCTCAACCATTCAGGAGGTGACTCTTTCAAAACATCCCTCTGTTCATCATTGTAGTCATGAAGTCAATCATGTGAACCCCCATCCCTGCCAACCCTACCCCTCCTATCACCTGCCCCAGACTCAAGACTCAAGGACACTGACATCACGACAATTTGCAAGAAAAACATCCAACTTTCCTGATCAAACATTCACCGAGATGAACACAACCCAAGACAACACGTAACGTCACGTTACATGGTACCTTCTTCCATTTGACGTGTTTTCGATTAAACTGGCCCCTTGGTGGAGCACGGACACGGCCGCGTCCTTTTTTCTTTCTTTTCTGATAAAAAGAATTCACTCTTTTAGAAGAGAAATCAGTCTACACGACCCGTACTCGGGTACTTTCTTCTCATACCGCAGGCTTCTCTGGTTTCTTTCTACATTCTATTACTTATCACCCGAAAGCCCATGCCAAACTAATGACATCATATTTGATGCAAAACTGGTATTTCTAAACTACCTTGTCGTCAATATCTTGAACCCTACTAGCCGAATCGATAGCCTGGGGCTTGTTACTTTCAGAGCTGGTCAGTCTGTGAGCACTACGAGCAGAGCCGGGGCGTGATCGTTGACGGGGGGTACCAGCAGAGCCAGGCACCTGTGCGTTGTTATTGGATGAAGGGTCAGGGCCCTCCACAGACGGTTTCTTCATCAGGTCGACATCATACTCAATGTCATTGGCGTCATCTTCTCGTGTCTTAACGCGTTCATCAGGGACAGGGTCAGCGATCTATTAGATAGGTTCAAAGCAGGAAGACACAAGGTCAGAGGTTATAGAAAGCAGATTAGCATGGAAGGCAAAGAGGTGAACAGAAAATCTACAAATATTTGTAAGCAAGGTGCCAGTCCGCGAGAGAGTTTTGTCACAGAAGTCAGCTCTCAACGGGCAAATTAGCCATAGAAAAGTTTCGGAGTCGTTCATTGCGTTGATCTCAGCGTAAGCCGTTAGGAAACCAACAACGGTGGATCGCCCAGTGAGAGCCAACTCAGACATGAAAACACTCGTGGAGCAGTGGCTTTAGCTTTTGTTGCAAATCTACAGCTCACAGTGTGCAGATGAAGCTGCTACTAGCGATCACACAGACTTTACAGCAGAACCTTACACCCACAGCAGGGACCATCCCGCCCCTTAGGCCGAAATAGTATGTTTTTTGCCTTGAGTTTGGGTCTTATTTTAAAGCGATTTGTCAGCCAAAAAATTTGAATGCAAAAGGGGACGAATCTTTGTTTACAAACACTCATTTCCTGCATTCTGATTGGCTGTAAGGGCAATGTTTACAAACATCATCCTTCTGTTTACAAAACGACTGTCGATTCGCTTTAAGAGTGACACAGCACCACTTCCCACAATGCATTAGTTGGCCCACCCCACATCTAAAACCCATGATTCACTCCGACCAAGCATTGATGCAACAATGCTGCCTTATTTTCCGTCGTGGAGTTTTGAGATGGTCCCTGATAGTGATACGTTACGAAAAGCTTTAGGAGAAAGTACAGCGTGAAGATCTAATGAGATGTCAAACAACGGATATGACAGACACGTACCTGGCCCTCTGACGGTTGCTTGGTCAGCGCGTCGTTATCGTTTACGGCCTGGTCATTGCTGGCGTCCTCATCCTCCTGGAATGGATATCAGATATTAATTTATGAGAGATCTCTGCAACACGAATGATGTTGGTGGAAAGACAAAAGATACGGGACAGGATGTGGAGCATATGTCAGAGTAATCTGCTTCAAGAAGGGTGGAACTGAAAACCTGTCTCAAAGATTGAGGATTAAAAACACAACAGAATAAAGGATGTTATGAAAACGACATACAGAAGATCTGAAAGGAACGGAGACTTGTTATAAAAGTGATAGTGATGCAAAATACAGGGTTTCACACCAAACAGCCACTCCGTCGTAAACCTGCACTCCACCAACGGGCGACTGCACTCTCTGATAAAATACAAGAGATTAGGTTTAGACGGCAAAGACACTTCGTACCGGATGCTGTCCCTAAGTGGAGGACAGGACACTGTCCCCAAGTGTAGGGCAGGACGCTGTCCCCAAGTGGAGGACAGGATGAGGATGTTGTCCCAAGTGGAGGACAGGACGCTGTCCCAATGTGGAGGGAAGGACACTGTCCCAAAGTGGAGGACAGGATGCTGTCCCCATGTTGTAGCAAGGTTCTGAGTAATTCATGTGCCTTGGAACAAAACAGGGCGTATAGAGGAATCCCACTGACGTCATCAAGTCATGTGACTGGCCGTCAAAATGACGCAAACTGGCGTCAATAGGGTGCTACACGTGGATTGACGTTCCGCCTGACGCGACGAGACACCACATGAAATAACGTCATTGCGTCATTCCTTCAGGAAACACGTGGTCAATTTGACGGCCAACGCGGCCTTGATGACGTCACATGGGATTCCTCTATTCTACACAGTGTGTTGTGAGACTGAGTCTCAACGTGCTCGCTTTCAACCTGAAATCTTAAAGATGTGACAAGTTGAACTCTGAAGACTGAGAACACAAAGAAGATACGTAGGATAGACGGCACACTTCGCTAACCTGGCGTCTGTTGGAGGTCACTCCAAAGTTGTAACTGCTGTTGTCCTGCTGGAAGAATACAAAGATACTGAGTACAATACAAAATCTGAACAGACGACAAATGTTGTCAAAATGGTTACGCTGCAGCTCTGGAAATAGCCGAAATACACCACGGGTTTTGAACGAATTGACTCGGTTGTTTGCTGAACCAATCTCTCTAAATCGGAATCGAAATACTTGAAGAAAGTCATCTAAGAAAGAAAGATTAGTTATTTCACACATCTAACCTCAAATTCATATTCTCCTGATCGCGGTGAAAAGATGTCGTCTTCTTCATCGTTAGAGTTGTAACGAGTCCGGTCGTCCTGGAAATGAAGGGGCGAGAATGACGATGAAGCAGGGAGTGTAGGACAACAGCCCCATCATCCTGAAACATCTGGGCCAACATGGGTCGACAATGATGAGGAATACGTGAACAATCCCACTACCATCACCAATCAAAACCTTACAATAGGATAAGTTTGACATTCTTATATCCACACAAACAAAGAGTTGTTTTATTTTAAGATGTATGATTTGTTAGCTAGTTTAGTTCCCTTTCCATGTGAGCGAACATTGTGAGATGCAAGAGCCACAACCCTGTGCGAAGAATTTGACAGACAGAGACCTGTTTCACGTTAGGAGACCTACAAATACAAGGTTTCTGAACGAAACGAAAAACTAGAAGACGTATTTGACACACAGGTAATAACTCCTTCACCAGCCATTAGAGGGAGACAGCACCAACAACCGCAGAATCAAATAATATCCAACCTCAATCTTAACATCAGGCACGGGATTGGTGGTCGCATCCCGAGGTGTCATTTGCGTGGACATATCCTGCTGCGACCCGGAATCACTCCGTGCGGAGTTTCCTCTCCTCTGACTACTAGATCGATCATTTTTCTTATCACCAGACTGACCACCCGGTGTGTCACCTCTTTTTTCAACGTTTTGATCAGCAGATGATTTTGGCCTCGACTCATTAACTTTCTCATTTATATTAACTACTTCAGATTTTATTACATCTGTGTTTTCCAATTCTTCCTGAAAAACAACACATGATCAAATCAGTGAAAGGAGGGATAAATGTGTGGCGGTCCAGGAAAACCCGTCGCAAGTAGCTGAATGATCAACAAGGGCTGTCAGATTGCCTGTGCATTGATCTGCTACTGTTTTCCTGTTATGTAGTACATTTCAGCTATTGAAATGTGGGGGTTCACCAAGGCCATTAACAATTTCCTCAAATGCGACATCCGATGGGTTTTCCTGGACCACCTCACGAATACAGTGGCTAAGGGAGATGTGTCCTGGCAGGAGTGAGGTGGAGGTGAAAGTAACCAAAAATCAAGATGTGAAGTGTGATGAAATCAAACCACATCACGATTCAAATCAACACACTGATCATGTGATCAAACATTTGGTTTCAAGTCACATGACCAAACCAATCACAGGACCATCACAACTCACAAGGTATCGATCGTGATCCTCGTCGTATTCAAGATGGCGGAGCTCTTCCGCCTCAAGACCGTACATGTAGTCTTCCTGTGAAGTGACAAGGGCTTGAACATGAATGGGGAGGGGGAGGCAGAAATGTCTAACACATGGATCCAAATCAAGGGCCTAGAATGATGGCATCGCAGCCTAACTATTCAACGCTCTTATCACCAGAGGGCCACAACCCTGTCCGCCTCATTTTATTCATGCTCTCACCTTGACTTCCTCGGCTTCAACCTGGTCTACAGGCAGATCAACCTTGGTGTCACGCGTTTCTTCCACCTCTGCCGCACCCTCTTTTTCACGGCTGGATGCACGGAAGACGTCATCCTCTGAAAAAAGAAATGACAACGTCTCAGGTTTCGACCAAGAAGGAGCTGCAAACATCCAACAGCAGAAAATCACACCCAGATTTGGAGGAAATCCAAAATTCATTGCTGATTGATTAGGACTATCTCACCATTGTCATAGTTGACCTCCCTGGACTTGGCGTCCCCACTGCGTTTATTCGAGACTGGTTTGCGATGGAATGGATCATCGTCTTCTTCTCTATCCTTAGGTTTCTTAAAGCTAAAGTGGAGAAGACACATCACGTATTCGTAATAGATGGTTATTTTGCATCAAGAAGGCTTAGATTTTAACTGTCAAGTTCCAAATTCTTTGAGTCGTTTTGAAGACAACAGGAGGCAGCACTGGGCAGACAATTCTAAGTTTACTGACAGCATAACTCGAGATGTTAACTGCATCATGGAACAAAGGATAGAAGAAAACAAACACAACAGGTTGCCAAAACAAAACAAAAACTGAGATAAACTCGCTATTAAAATAGAGAAATACACAGTCATTCTAAAACAGAGTGTAAACACAGTCGATTATAAGCTGCATACTTCTTTATTATGTCATATTGAGTGTCAAAAAATAAACTTGTGTAAATTCTCGAAATGTTTGCCTGCTTTGGACACTGCAAACTCGGTTAGACTTGCGTGAGATATCGAGTATATCAACTAGAGTGTAGACAACTTAGCAGTTTGCGTCAAAGTGGCCAATGTATTTCTTCGAATTCATAAACTGCGACAAACATTTCTTGTCTTGGCCAATCATTTGAAAGATTAGTCGTTGTGTGGGAAACAAAGCCATATTGCCTGTGCTTTGGAAAGGTTTGGTGTTTCATTGTAGGACCCCAGTTCAAACAAGGGTCACACATGATGTCACACTGACGTCACACCCACGACACACAATACCAGGAACCCAATGCCATTTAAAGACAATTAGCAACATTGCAATTAAACCAGGTAGGTAGGCATGTTAGGAAACTAAGCTGACTAAGCTGGGACCTGTCCAGTGTTGATCACGGGTTGAAATTCTTACACATGGGGACCACGGCCCACTGCCTCAACAGGTGTCACAAGTGGTTAAAACTATTGAAATGCAAGTCAGCGCCGATCAACTCAAACAAATGGTGTCTATTGTATAGGATGTGCTTTCTACACTAAATATTCTGAACACACCAACCCATTAAGCACATTTCAGCAGTGTGAAGGCAGTGACAGACAGGTGCATAAGCAACACGTCAGGAAAGCGTTCAGCCAATGAGGGAGGCGGTAACATGGGCTGACACACGTACCGAAGAATCTGGTTGGCGGAACACCTGCACGACGCGTCGCGTACGTGCCAGTCTGCCACCAGCTAAAGGGGTTGAAGGAAAGAAACATGAAACCGCCCCAATTTTATGTAGTCTGAACCACGTTTACAAGACAGGGTGTAAGATTTGGTGACAGAAAAACACACACCACCCCTCTGAACCCAAAATGGTTCAACCAGTCCCAAGCATTAAGGTGGCGGTGGAGACAAGCCCGGCGTATTTTCCCGCTGAATATGGAAATGATTTGAATGAATTTATTCATAGCCTCAAGCGCAGTCGGTCACAATCATAGCCTGTTTCAATATTTGGCAAGTATAGTTCTTAGGCATGTTAGGCCGTGGATGGTATTGCGCAATACCTCTTTCGACGCCTTTCCATTTAGGCCACGCCGTTCCCTGACAATAGCTCTGTCGTCGATGATTTTTTAACAGGCTTTATCCGAACGTGACCAACTCCACACGCGTTCTTCATTACCATAACAAAGGGCTCGCGGGGAAAGTTGCGGACTTTCTCACAAATTTTCACGAGCGATTTCTTTTTTGTGCGTGGATCGATGGTCAATTTGATTTCGAATATGATCTGGAAAAAACTTCCTCTAAGGCCGTTCCAGCCCCGATTTTTGAATTTCAGA
>NMRB01000636.1:300549-311534 GCA_002633025.1 Notospermus geniculatus
GAAACTCAGCTGAGATTAGGTGCAGTTGGAACTGACACAACTGGCCACAATTACCGGTACTAGGGCATGGCTGAAGGGGTGAATGTAATCCACTCTGAATCCTAACCCCTGGCCCCTATCCCTCAATCCTTGACATCTGGCATCCTACCCCTGACCCCTAAAGCCTACTCCTAAAATCAACCTAAGCCCTAAGCCCTGACCCTTACAGGCAACCGTTAGCCTAGATACTGGGTACCCTGTTGCATAGGATCAGACGACATTTACACCTTTTACATTACTAGGAATAGGAGGTCGTCAAGGCCCAGTCAGGCCTGGCGCATGGCTGAGTCGTTAGGCCCGGTTGCCTGCTGAAGTCATGGTGTACTATTGGATGGCCAACACTGACAACCCAAAGACAGCCCTCCACCAAACAGAACTTGGACGAGGCACAAAATCCCCAGACAGTAGGAAAATATCACGTCCGAGATTCACCAAACATATCTGTGAAGCGACTATAAATGTCTCTTTTATTCAAAAGATCAGGCACACTTATAATAAGCCCCACCTTTGTCAATTACAAAGCCTGGTGTTGTAGCTTTCCTCGGGCGAGAGAATATATTGAGGTTCTTTCTAACCCACGATATACCTACAGATTGAATTTTCGATCTCGGCCTTGAGGCCAGATTTTCAATATCAAGCAGGGACGACGACATCGCATGTATTCACAATGTTTACCGAGTCAGTTGTTTGGAAACATCGCCAAATCATCTTTTCAGGATTTAACCTCCCCAAAAGTTTGCTCTCTTCCTATATGTATGCTGAGAACTATGAAATAGAAATCGTGTTTCAAAGGTGAAAGACATTACTTCCTACCAGATTCGAACCCACAGACCCTCGCATGAGGCATCAATCGCCAGCACTAGGCCTATGCTGAGAACCAACGCTAATTACATAACGATGACCAACTTTTCGCATGTCATGACGTTGAATCATGAAACTTATCCCTGCTCTCACAGGTTTGGGTATAAGGTACGATCTACCTTCCATAAAAGACCCGGTGCAAACAAGTTGAACTCGTGACAGAAAACCCAAACCACTCGGTTCCACTCATTGCAAACATCGAGGTGTGAAATTGTACGACTAACCCATACAATAGGTCGTAACTAAGAATTAACTGTTGATCTGTTGTAGAACTCTACCGAATGTTCCATGCCACAAAAGCCAAATGGAATGAGGAACTACTTCATATGGTATGGATCTACGACTGAATACAATGGAAGAAAGGTGCTGTATTGTGCATGAAAAGATATGATCCGTTAATAAACTGATCATTGAGTATGGTTGTACTGACAGTACGTGCCGTTATGGCCAGATATCTGCCATCTGACTGCTAGTAATTAAGTGCCGTCAGTGCCAGATATCTGCTAAATGACTGCTAAAGTGGTGTCAGTGACAGGAATCTGCCAAATCACTACCAGCTAGTGAACGACCTTATTCCAGATGGTCAATTTTCTGAGAAATTTTTCCGAATATTATGCTGAATACTGGCTACATGTGGCTGATTGTTAGAACTGCCAAGTGACTCTCAGTAAGTTAGTACCGGTAACTGTCAATGCAGATATCTGCCAAGCTACTGCTAATTTGAACTACTGTTAGTGTTAAAACTAGAAAACTGCCAAATGACTGTTAATGACAAAAGTCGGGATGACTGCTAAAAACTGGTTTTCCCACAGATTTTCAAGAGAATTCTGATCGCCGAATGAAAAATCGCGACATCGTGATCTGTTTTAAAATCCAGGGTGAAGACTGCATGCACATTTAGATAAGACATCATGAGTAAGATAGTTATATAGTTATGAGGATGAGTAAGGCCAAGGTTGGCACTCACCTCCGTTCTAACCTGGGTGATAATTTCAACGGCTCCCGTGGCCTCCCGTACCCACAGTTGATAAACGCCTCATATTTGCCGAGGGCGACGTAATACTCCAAGTTTTTCAAGTCAGCTGCATTGCGCACCGGGCTGCCCTCTAGTGTACACAACCTGAAAAAGAGGATGGAAATTTGTTCGCAAAGACGACCACAATTCATCATTTCGACGAGCCTCCACCGTCCTGGGATTTCTCAGAAAATACCAGCAACTTGCACACACAGAGAAGCAAACTGAACTTACTTATACAGTGGAACCTCCCTAACTGACACCTCTGCCAGGAGGACACCTCTCTAATAAGGACACCAATGTTTAGTCCCAAACTGGTCATTTCTATTCATTTCACAAGGACAGCATTTGTCAGTCCCAAAGGTGTCCTTAATAGAGAGGTTCCACTGTACTTAATATTTGGAAGGTGGAATAGCACACCAACTTACTTTGAAATAGCACCTTTGCCAGTTACAACTCGAGTCTGGACCGTCTCGTAGACTGACTCGAGGCTGTGCATGTTTAATAATCGTGGCGGCAGGAGGATACGTGACGCGGGCCGGAGGAAATCGCCGTTGAGGTATACACTGGAAGAAATCACTGCATACATTATTTGAGCAACGACAATAAATCGGAAAATCGTCCCCGAATATTTTGCAAATTTCGCACATAGCGCCTGGGAAGACCCTGATTGGGGTCGAAAATATTCGGAGACGACTTTCCGATTTATTGTGTACTGTGTGTCGTTTTTGTGCTGTTTTTTTATATCTATTTGAGCAACGACGGTATCGTAACACTTCTCCAAAGGAGTAGTGGCATGCATCACACTGATCAAAACGCTATATTATGCAATCAAATGTTCTTGGCCAATCATGTGCAGCAGATTGCATCATGTGATCATAGGATGTCACATCGTATCGGACACTCAATCATCGTATCGGATCCTAAAACCTCGTATCGGACAGGCCTCCTAGTTTCAGCCAATCAGAGCATAGGCCTGTTGTTATAGTTGCTAGGCAATTTACATAATATAGCAAAGAGTGGATGGCAGGTCGTCCAATATGGATTTTTGTTTATCGGACGTTATATCGGACTATCGGAAGTTATATCGGACTCGGCTTCGCCTCGTCCGATATAACTTTTCTTCATCCAACAAAAATCCATATTGGACTCCCTACCATCCACTATTTGTATATTGGCGCTGCTCCACGTGAGTTTTCTCATGCGAGTTGAGTCTCTATGGGCAACTCAGCCATAGAACACTATGAGCAGTCATTTTAAGTGTCATTGGTCTCAGCGTAAAGGCGCTGCTCCACTTGACAGTTTTCTCGCAGAAGTTGGCTCACAATGGGCAATTCACCATTATTTTGTGTCCTGTCGGCTTACGCTGAGACCAATGACACAAACAACTGCTCGCAGTTGAGTTGCCCATTGTGAGCCAACTTCTGCGAAAAAACTGTCAGGTGGAGCAGCGCCTTTTAGAAGAGTCGTAAGGAAACCAACGGTGGAGAATTGAGAGCCAACTCAGATTGGAAAAGTCAGGGGAAAATGCCAGTTTTCTATGCAGTGCAATTTTCGAGGCCGACTAAGGCCAAGGGGAATTCTTCTGGTCAATTTTGACAATTTCTCCTGCATGTTTCCCATCCCAGCTAGCAACCCTCGGGGTGGTATACCGGTACTTACAAAATTGTGAGGGGAGAAAGCTGCATGAGCTTTTTATGTCGTGCGGAGGCATGGATATTGCTATGTTCAACTGGCTTGATCTGAAAAAAGATGAACACGGAGCAATCAGTCGCGAAGATTTCAACAAAACAGCATTACATTTACATCACCATTGAGCAGCAGACCTAATATACCCCGATATTTCGCATTCTATCGGGGTACAGATAAGGAGGAAGTTACGTAATCCAGGCAAATTAATGCCTCTGACTAAAGTAAGAAAATCCAACATAAAGATGTGTGCAGTGTTTGTGAGTGTCACCAGCGGATGTTAAATTTGATGGTATATCAAATATGTGTTCGAATTTTTCAAATCGAGCAGAAAATAATGATTTTATGAGCCATTTTTCTCGTGGGCTTGAGGGCCAGATACACTAGTGGGCTTTTCCAATTACCTGTTCACCCCCGCTGCTGATTACCTATTTATAGTACTTTGTTTCCCATATCACCATCCAACAGATGGTGGGAGGGCAATAAACAGAACAGCCAGGTATGGCTAAAAATACAGCTCTGGTGTCTGGACACCTGGTGTTACGGGTCTTGGCATTTCTGGATCAAAATCACAGTGGGCTTGTTCAGCTAATGAGCCCTCCGCAGACTGGGGGGGTCAAATCATGCATTATTTATTGATGATTCTTGGCATGTGGCACAGTTTCAATTAAACAAATGAAGTCTCCCCCAGAATGAACATCCTTTTAACGGACACCTCTGCTGGGAGGACACAGGGTATTACGGACATCACAGTTCAACGCTAAAATTGGCTAGTCAGTTGATTCTGGATAAATCTCCCACTCTTACAAATGTCCGGTCCTTCCTGCTATGTGTCTTCTATTTAATATTAGCTCAGGTTAATCACCTCTGGCTAATCCATAAGCCCAGTTCCACTAGGCCTAGCTGTATATTTTCCTTTAATACCAAGTGTACAACCCTTAAATCCACCCCATTAAGCTATTCTAATGAATTTCCAACATTGTCAAAAACCGACATACAGAAAAGGGCCTCAAGTATACATGCATGTAAGCTCAATGCAAGGACTATAGGTAGGCCTATGCACCAAGAGTCAAGTTCTCAGCACAAAAGCAAGGTCTTCTCCGAGTGAGACTGAAAGTTGACAGTGCAATGTATAAACCGTATTTTACACCTTCGTGATATCAGACTGACAGAACACTCGTGAAAACATGCCACCAAGTTCTTCTCAAACACGCTTCAAATTATCGTCTGTCTGTCCCTTTGTCACCAGTATTTACTTGGCATACATGAACTTGATAGGCCTGTCGTGAGCTGTGTTCGACAACTGTTCTAGCAAACTCGTCAAAATGACACTTCAACAGTCAAGTGCGAATACAGGAGGTGAATATCACATCCTGAAGGGAAAATGTCGTCCCCCACTGCTCATATTTTGTTCAATACTTCATTCAGAATATCTAAAAGTGCATAAAATCCCATAAAACGTATCAAGCTTACAAATTTTCGATGACCTTTTCAACGGCGATGCCCTCGGCATTTCATACATTGACTATTATGCAGAAATTATAAGAATAGTTCTTGAAATGCCATGAAACAAATCTGTTAATTGTCCAACAGACAATGTCCTTGACGACACTAGGTGTTGTCTTGAAAGTCTCAGTGTCTACTTGGTTACACCCTCGTCTCCCATGGAAGAGACGCCACGCAAAAATCAGAACTCTGATACGCTTCATGTTGGAGCAAGGACTCGTAAAAATTCTTCCTTTTTCTTTGTATTCTGTGAACCTTTGACAACAAATTCTGAATACACTGCAATGTCCCGAGTATTGCATACATTCTCAATTCAGACAAGCATAATATACACCATACATTGCTTCGAGTCATATTTTGAGTTTTTTTTCCAAAAACTGATCACTGTACTTAACTTCTATCATGCAATATTTCATTTGATCATTCGTTGCCAATGTCCGCAGGCAAACTACAAGCTTATCCCCGTTTTAAGAACAGTTACATTAGATCGGTATCCACATGGATCACCTAAGTGTACACGAACCGGGAGACCGGGATTTGCGGTTTGAAAAACACACAGCAAATTTCAAGTTCACACAAAACTCCGGAAAGCAAATATAGAAAGAATTTAAACATACGACACTGTTTTATCTTCTTTTTTCAATTTTTCTTTCTTTAAATACCCGGTACATGTAGTTTTAAAACTAAGATCTTGAAATTCGATCTCAGAAAGATCGCGCCATCTTCGCAAAAAGACGAAAATTTCACAGCACTTGCACCGATCTTTTCCATCAAGCTCCTCACTTGGAGGGCAAAGGATTTTCAGTCATGACATCAGGGACATTACCTACCATTTCCAAAGCATCCGATCGAGCCTTAGGTACCCCTGGTGGGCTGACCCATTTCGGTCGGCCAGCCCCCGATATCTCCACTCTGCTATTCCTCTTACTCCGTGTATGAAGACTGTAATCACATGACCTCTTAGAATCCTTTCTGAGTTTATTCTCCATTTCAGCCAGATCGTAGGTCTCGACCCTCGAAGCATCGCCAGTTGACGCTGAACGATGACCGGAAGGGCTTGGATGAGAACTGACCAGCAGGACATCGGCACGATGGTCCGTCTGTCTGTCCATCCTCACGGTTTTGTCCAGCTCTTCAATCCCAGAATCCAACTGGCTCACACCATGGGTGCTCCCGTCACTGTCCTCCCGCCCCCTCATCACTTTCGAAACATCTCCCTTCTGCTTCCCAGGCCCAGCAACTCTACGATTCCTTGATGGAGGAATCCTTCTCTCCTGAACAGTTGGATTACTTCCCACACCATCTGCAGGGAGAGGAAACCTAGCGGTGCCCTCCTTCACCCCCTCAGATGGTTCACCACTCTTCCCCGCAGGAGCATACCCTCCATTTCTTGTCCGTTTTGTCTTATCCAACACCCCATCTCTCACTTGATTGGATTGTCCTCCCTTCCGTCCAAACGCCTTCGGGAATTTCCCCCTAGGTTTACGCCTCCTCAACATCTCATCTTTCTTAGGGAAAGATTCGGTTTCCCCAGAAATGCTTTCCATTTCATAAACTCCCTCCACATTATCAGCATCCCCACGATTGTTACCTCGTCCTCCCGCCCCGATAGAAGATGCCCTCACGTGCCTTTTGGGCTTTGAGAATACATCTGGTACATCCCTGTCAAGATCATTCAAATCGAATGACCCTTCCGAGGTTAGAGAAGGATGTCCCTGCATCCGTCGGAAATTCCCAGGTCCATCTTGAACACCCCTATCCAACGCAGTGTTAGAATCTTTCCACGGTTTGCCTTGGTTTGATATAGAACCCTCCGACCCCACGGGGAACTTCTTCTTCTTCAGCATACCAAGAGAATCCTGTCGGGATATTCTGGACTTTGTCGCGTGGACTTTGCCTTTGTTAATTATGGGTAAATGTACCCAGTCCGAGTCGTCGCCAGGATCATCCGCTCCACTGTGGACACTCATACTGGCCATCGTTTTGTAGTGGTGGAGTGAATCCGACAAACGAAAATGAAGGAGACAGAATGCAGGATTGAAGTCGATATTTCAGTGTTGACTTATCCAAGGAAGAGGGCGCACTTGTTCCATCAAAATGAGGGTGAAGCAGATTTACGGCAAAGCATGAGAAAACGAAGAAGTACAAAAGAGTCCTTCAATCAGATGTTGTTCCTTGAGATACGATCGCTTGTAATAAAGAAACAACTCGCTCAAGACCCACGCTCCGAAACACAAGACCTCACGTTGCTAATTACATCGCAATGAAACATGCATCCAGAAGGCCGTCAATCTTGGTTGTCTGAACTAATTAAGGTGCAGGATTAATTAGTAATGAAGCTTTTGTAGCTTGTGTTTCCAATGACATCTTAATTGAGAGAGAGAGGGAACTTCCTTGGTCATCGTGCAGCCGCATCTTTGACTTACATATGCAGGAAATGCTGGCAGGAGACTCTGAATGCAGTCGTGATGCACGGCCCCTTCTTTGTGCTGATGGTACTGCCAGGAAGGGGGGTTGGCGCTTGTGAGACTGAGAGCAAGGTTTTATGGAGACTTGCTCTTCTTGGAAGTAGGACGTGAAGTAGCCACCTTAGTAGTCCTCAGGTCAACTGATAAAGGGGCTGTTCGTTTTCGTCACTTGTGGAATCTGAGTTACGAAAAAAGCTATGCACTTGCAAATTGCAGGGATTATTTGTTGTGCTGTACAGAATAATCGCTGCAATTTGCAGCTTCATAGCTTTCTCCATTTTCTCAATGATCACAACTCACATTCCTCAATTGACGAAAACGAACAGCCCCTTTCTGTAAATGACCTCACATCAATACTTTTTCCTGACTGATTTCTGGACCTTCCCAATGTTTACCAATCAAAACATGCAGTCAGGGACATCGCATGATAACAACACGCTTCATCATGCAAACGGAAAGTATTCAAATGAATAATTGAGGTCCATGTTCCCTGACATGTCATCGATACATTATGAATTGTATTCTATGGGAAAATACACCGTAAACTCTGGCGGGACAAGAGGGCACTTCCTCACCCAACAACCTTCTCGTGGATGTTTTTTGGAAGCCAACAGCAACGGATACCCAATAGACTTACACGACTGACGGCAACAAGTGGTTGCTACATGTATGCTTGTCACCACTTGGCATGAAGAAGCATCCCTTGAAATCTGGTGTGTTTGGCTCCGATGGGCTGTGAGGTGTCAAAATACTGGTGTTGAGCGGGATACAAATGTAGCTCTGCAGGACGCACCAGAGGGCAACAGGTCGGAAAACATCACAGACAACTTATGTGACGATGATGAGGCTTGTCGTATCATTTCCATTACGAATCCTCAATCACTAGTGACACCTATTGAGCAGGTAGTCCCCACCACTCAACTGCCCAGAATGATCAATAGTAATAAAACCCGATCAACCATCAGACCAAGGTCAGATGTAACTCAAACCACACAGGAACCAACAACACTTTTTTATGCCCTCAGAAATCAGCAACAGTGACGACATCGGTGGTCATTAAATACACCGTTGCTACGGTAGTCAATTATTTGCCTATTCATTATTCACCCGTCATTATTGAGAGAGTTGATTAGATTCATTATTAAACTTTGATGGAATGACGATGATAGCTTGGTGGCGGCCAGGCGGCGAGAGTGGGTGCTTCATCAGTCCGCCATGAGAACACTGTACACGTGCAAAAAAAGCCTTTATAAACATGCATCACTCTTCAGCCCTGCAAAGGTAAACAAACAGCACTCATGATCAGTGGGGCATGGTTCATTGAAGGAATAGCTGGGGACTACATTTTGTACAGTGTCCTTTGCATCACCATTAGTTAGAGCTGTCACTTCAAAAAACCACACCCCACTGATCAGATAAGAACAATACTGCTTTTTACCACCGGAGGGCTTTCTTTGTGCATTATGCAACAATTCAGATGCTTTTGACCAACACCAGCAAAACATTCCAAGGCAAGCATGCATGCAATTTACATGTTGATGTACATGAGACAAGATCTTACCTCTTTCACTTGCTGTAGTACAAAAAATTGAGAAAAAAATCAGTAAAAACGACATACGTGTTGCATGTCTTTTTTTCCCAGTATTTGGCTTTCCATGTCACCCTGAGGTGATCAGTGTCTTTTTTATCGCTCGGTCCCTCCGTCACCACACAGGAGACTTTGAAGAAGACAGCAAGCTATAGAGGCCTTGAAAATTGACGTCATCCTGGCAGCCATTCTGGGGGGCACAGGGCGCAGAGGTGTCATCCGACCGTAACGTGACTTGCGTGTCGTCAGAAGTGCACCACGCCACTGTTTGACGTAACATCATTGGGACATGCACAGCTCATTTCGCTGCGCCTCTGCAACATGTGCCCCCAGCATGGCGGCTTGTAACGTCATTTGCAAAGCCTCTATTAAGGAACCAGTGATTACCTCAGGGTGTTCCAATCTGAGCAAAGTTCATTCCAATACACATGACGCCTATTCGTGCCATTTGTCACACCTGTCATGTCGTACTATACTTGCTATGAGGGGGTTTTGACACTGCCAGTCAAGCACGTCAAGGTTCAGAGAACCTACAGAAAAGAAATATTCACAGCACTAGTATCACTGTCAACTATTTTTATTGCCGATCACCCCAATACGATTGCAAACGATTCCTCTGACCCATCACTGGAGCATAAAATCAAACTTAACACGCTTTATGAACCAATCATTGACTACTTATTGTATTCATGTTTAGCTTATAAGTCGATGATAACAGATAATAATGACTCTATCATTGACTGGATTTTGAGAGAGTACGGCCAATTAATTTATCAATAATTACCCCATGAATGCAACAGTGAACCATGTCAATTGCCTGCAACTAAAACGTCTACAACTTTGGCAAATTGGCGGGTTTTCATTACAGTAGGCCTAACCCTAACCCCAAATGAACCACGCTGCCGCAGCGCTTCGTACAGGCTCCTGTTCTGTAGATTTTGTGCTCTAAAAGAAGCAAATCTAAAACCGGCTGACGGTAGTGTATGCAGAAGAAAACCTTTTTTCAGAAATCCAATAACAATATACCTAAGAGTTCAACCATTGTCATGGAAATAGTAAAAACTCCCATCGGCAAGATAACTACAGACAACGCTAGTTACCATGGAAACCCCATAGGTAACCATTTAGATGTATTTGGCAAAAAACCCAATAAATCATTCATTAGTTTGAATCAATAATGAAGAGTTGGCGAGATATTTGACAGGTTATTCTGGATATTTACAGAATAATCATCATCTGAGTCAAGATGTTTGGACGACAGAAACCACCCCTTTCAGCCACGTCTGCTTTTAGACGAGATATTGAATGATTTCTATGACAGACCTGTTGACATTCTCAGAGGGTATCAGACGCACTTGTAACATGTTATCATTCTCCTACAATGTTAATTCATGTGTTAATTCATGTGTCGAACAGGTTGACACTGTAAAGTGTAATGGATGGCTATAGACAGCAGGGACCTTTAGATCTCAGCAGCCATAGCATGATAGGATTCACGCGTAACTTGACTGGTTCTCAATCTTTTTCCTGTGCTTTATTCATAGGGCTAGAACACAAAACCAGTCAAATAATTGATCTGGAAGTCCTACTACAGAAGCTTTGTGAATATAATTATAATTCTGGGGAGTTAGGTGGAATATGCTGAAACTGAAAGTGAGAGGTAATATTGGACTTGGACAGACTTCTCAGCGCACAGAGGTCAGAGGTCGCAAATGTCAGATCTCATAGGGGTCATTCCACGAAGTTCATGTAATGTTACGCACGACCCTGTTTTATGAAATAAATTCGTTACCTACAACTGGATTGCTAAGTGTTGTTG
>NMRB01000637.1:0-56221 GCA_002633025.1 Notospermus geniculatus
ACGATATTCGCTTTTTGTTCGAATTAATGCATGTCCAATTTTTTGCCGTATAGAGGACGTGCAGCAACGATTATGACGTCATCGCGACGTCGAAATGCCGCCATTTTGGACGGCACGTCCAACGCATTCGTAGCGTCAGATGCCGTCCAAAATGGCTGACGTGCGAATTATGACGCAATGATGACGTCACGTGCACATGGTCTATAGCCTACCGAATACCGAATACCAAATAGCGTATAGCTCTATTTAATAGGGGCCTACGGCTTCGGTTACATAGAAGTATATGGTACACGAAAACGCCTGTTAACAAAGGCATTCCGTGGATTCAGGACCATGAAGCCATTGTTAACCGGCGTTTTCGTATACCGTATACTTCTATGTAACGGAAGCCTAAGGCCGGGTTTACATTGAGGTATATGGTATACGGACACGCGGGCGAACAATGGCCCAACAAAGGGTTCATGACCATGAAACCTTTGTTTGCGCGCGTGTCCGTAGACCGTGTACTGCTATGTAAAACCCCAGTCACATTTCCACCGATTCTGCAAAGGATCACCCTGGGGAATCACCCACACATCGCGCAGAGGGGCAATCCCACATTCAGAGTCGGGTTTTCCCACATCCAGAGGCAAAATGGCAGCCGCTTCAGGAAATGAGAGTCCAGCACCTAGGAATATTCAAAATTCGTCATCATAAATGAACCTGTTCTTCAATTCAACACTTCTATTCGGATCTGATGAACCATGGCCATTACTTCCAGTTCAAATTCTTGGATAGTGTTTCGTTTTAGAAGCGATTGAAGTGGCCAAACATGCCCCGTCATCCACAGTAAAGGTGGCACCGCCATCTTCCAGAGGGTCCCTTCCAGAGCAGGCCTAAAGACAAAGTTGGGCCAAAACAGCATGCCTCCACTACAGTACATATGAAGGCCTAGGTCCTAGCTAGCCTGACAGTATCCCTGACCAATGTTCTGGAATATTAGGAGGCAAGTTGGGGATCTTACAGTGCTCCAAGCCAACAACAAAACCATGGGAGGGATTCTGGAGAGCACCTCCATCATGAACAGTCATCATTTTCCAAAGTAATAGTTTGGAGCCATCTGAATTCAATCAAAGTCGCATATGGGGTACAGGTGCTGATTTATTGGTTTTGCATAGGCATTTTGCAGTACATAAACAACAAACCATTTCTGGAAGTAATCAAATTTATTAGGCCTACCGGTATAATATAAAAATACAGTTGTATCAGTATGCTTCCACAAGTACAAATATCACAGATTGCAATTGAATGACCTGTTATGAATGACAGATAACCCTGCCTGCTATCCAGAAGGGAACAAAGAAGAGGAACCTTTTCATGTGATTCAACAGTTCTACACAGCAATATTTATGTATGATAGGCTAAGAGACAAGACCAGGAAAGAGGGCTATTATTTCTTCAGTTTCGTGATGGAGTCCTGGTAACTAAAAACTTCCTCCTGCATTATAAGAAGATTGATATGCTGAATGCATTTCAACTTGTTACCAGAAACAATACTTACCAGTTTTCAAGATGGTCGACCTTTTTAATTGCCAAAGGGAGGGGTCAAAAATTTGATGTCTTCAGATTATATCAACATGGGTATCGAATTTAAGGTCTCAGTGAGTACAACAACATGGTATGGGTTTTATTCGCAAAAAAGTACAATGCAACCCTTGAGGGGTCCAAAAGGGCCAAAAATCCAACATTTTATCCCTTCCCACTAGTTCCAAGGGGCTGAAACCACTGATTTCAAGATTGCTCTCATAGAACTCCAAAAAGATACCAATGATGACACCCTTTGGGTAAAAGTTTTTCAGGTCCAAAAAGGGCCCAAAAATTCATGATCTTGAAAACTGTTACCCAAAAGTGTGCCATCATGAGTACTTTTTTTGAGATCTATGAGAGCAATGTTTAAATTGTTTTCCTTCACCTGCAGCCCCGTGGAACTAGTGGAAAGGGGTCAAATGTTGGATTTTTGGCTCTTCTTGACCCCCCTCAAGGGTTGTACTGTACATTTTAGTGAATAAAACCCATGTTATCTGTTGTTGTACTCACTGAGACCTTTATTTTGATACCAATGTTGATATGATTTGAAGATATCAAATTTTTGACCCCCACTGTTAATCCCTTTGGGCCTTTAAAAGGGCCATCTTGGAAACTGGCAATTGTTTGTGGTAACAAGTTGAAACGTATTCAGCATATCCATCTTCTTAATGCAGAAGGAAGTTTTTGTTTACCAGGACTCCACCATGAAACTGAAAAATAAATGGGCTTGTCTATGATTGATTAAAGGACAGGGCATCTAGTTTTATTTAAAAACGCCATGCTTTCAGGTGGTCTTGTTCTCCTTGCATTGGCATGCTGGTACAAAGCCAAACCACTCTTTCGGCTTCTCCTTTTTTAGATTTCGTTTGGCTTTCAACATCAGCAACTTTGTCTTTACTCTGGAAGATGGCGGTGCCACCTTTACTGTGGACGACGGGGCATGTTTGGCCACTTCAATCGCTTCTAAAACGAAACACTATCCAAGAATTTGAACTGGAAGTAATGGCCATGGTTCATCAGATCCGAATAGAAGTGTTGAATTGAAGAACAGGTTCATTTATGATGACGAATTTTGAATATTCCTAGGTGCTGGACTCTCATTTCCTGAAGCGGCTGCCATTTTGCCTCTGGATGTGTGAAAACCCGACTCTGAATGTGGGATTGCCCCTCTGCGCGATGTGTGGGTGATTCCCCAGGGTGAGGATGTGTTTGCGACGCCCGAACGGGCTGAACAATAGGGAAAATGACGGGTTGCCGGCCGATCGCCCGAGGGCATCTACCGGTGTCCTGAGCTCGGTAGCGCGCCGCTAGGGTGATCGGAAGAAAATAACTTGGAGTTATATTCTTGCGGCGAGCACCGGCTGAAACCCAGCTCGCTAGGGGATTCTTCATAATCCTTGACACGCCCGTCGGGCTCCCACCACCAGCCACCCGTCAGCCCCCCGCCAGGCACCGAGTAGATCGGAGACGATTTTTGGCCGTCATCCAGAGCCCTGATATCCTCCGGACACTGGTCGAAGTCCAACAGGTATCCCGCCAGCCACCCACAGGTGCGCGACCGAGTCCCCTCGGATGTCCGGCCGATCTACAAAATCACCCGATTGCCGGACGGACAGCGGACCGCTACCCGCTGGGACATAGGTGGGGACTGGACGGTATCTGCCAACCATTTTTCAAGTCGTCGGAACAAAATCCGACAGACATCGGCCGATTACTGGCCAGTGTCCCACGGGGGGCGCCCGTCGAAAACCATCTTATTCAAGGATATGTGAAAGATATGTGGGAAAATCCGTCCCAGACCGCAACGTCGCAAAAAACCGCCGATGTCAAGATATCCTCCGGCGGCTATTGCATTTGTGACTCAGGCATAAACCAGGTGTGATAAAATCTAATGTCCCCGCCCGCCTGATGTCCCCCTGCATTGTTTGTCACAGGATTAAGGGTCTTGGTCTCTCTAGAGTCCAATTCAATGGTGCCGCTTAATCCGTAAATGTATTGTTGGGGGACATCACATATCGGGGGACATTAGATTCTACTACACCGGCCTTAGGCTTCCGTTACATAGAAGTATACGGTATACGAAAACGCCAGGCCTGACTTGACTACCCCACATTGAAAAAATAGTTCTGCGTATGTAAAATTTATAGGGTGTAATTCGGTCACATTCGGTGGGTGGACGGGTCGACAAGACGTTTTGTGCGTGCCTTGTGACGTCAACACAAGAACGTTTTGCGCTTTTAAGTTTGACATTCTATACGGTATACGAAAACGCCGGTTAACAATGGCTTCACGGTGGTGAATCCATTTGAAACCTTTGTAGCCGGTGTTTTCTATACTGTATACTTGTATGTAATAGGGCCCTTACGGCTGCGCATATTTGGGGAATAGGTAGTCCGAACGTCTGACTCGTATTGCTATTTTTAGAATCTGCTGGACGCTAATACAGAGTCAGATGATGAGTAAACGAAGAACCAGATTTTGGTTCTACGTCATCAGCATGATCAGATCACGGATTGGTCGTTCCCGTATCACGTGACCTCAAACTGTAAAGATGGCGATGCTGTGCATTCGCCGATTCGGCTTTTCGAGAGGAATATTTTTCGTGATTTTGATAACAAACTGCGGTTTTCTTAATGTTTGTCTGGCTAAGAGTGAAAAGAGAGCGTGATTGCGAGTGTAGCTGGTTGAAACAGCAAGTAAAATGCCTGAAAGCAGCGTTGTCAAGTGATACGATTGCCGTGCACTAAAATGTATTCAAAACACGACATAGCGATGGACGGACCAATCAAAATAGACCCCCCCCCCGCGATAGGCTTCACCTGACTCTTGTTGCGGCCGTCAATTCTGCAAATGAGCAACAGGAGGCAGTGTTCGGACTAGGGAATAGGGAGTTTAAGAGATCACAGGCCAACGATAACATTTACGTTAACAGTATTTTTTGTATATGAAATACATGCAAGAAATAGCGTTAACGTAAACGTTATCGTTAGCGTGTGATCTCTTAAACTCTGTAATATTGCAAATCACCGTTATTATTTTGACGAAAGTATTTTTTTTCGTCATGAAAAGGAGAGACAAAATGAAGTTACCTTATGACGTCAGGGGGCGTATGGCTGATTTTGAGGATGGGTGAATCCCCTGAGGATCCAAGCCTGGCCCAGTAAGGCTATATGCATCACAGTATATTCTTTCTACTCACGTGCCGATTGCCGAACAGAGGCAAGAATCAGAAGCGACTGCTGCATTTCTGTATTCCCCTTCTTCTCCGCTACGTGATTTCACTGCCAGGCCTTCACATCCCTCATTTGAACCCATTTTCAGTTGCGAGGATGACCAATTGCACCAAACGATGTACAAAATACCAGCTAGTCAACCTAACTTCAATAAGGTCAAAATCCTCGGGCTGTGTAACAAACACCATAAAGAGAACACAATGATTAACCTCAAACCACAGTACTTACCAGTTCACTGAGCACAACCTTGGATTTGGTATACGCGCATGGAAAGTAGGCCTAAATGGCCGATGGTATACGCACGATACAACTTGTTGGTCCAACATTTTCGTCAAACATGTTTGATCAAATTTGGCCCCCGCCACACACGATCAATCTTATTCATCAAACATTCTTACAAAAATGGCTACCAGGTATACATATCATAAAATTCACTCGCCATTCTCGACTGTTAGGAAGGGAACTTAATGCTATAGAGGCGTCACCTTTCGCAGAACGGCCACAACATGGGGAAAACCCTCCTGAAAACAGTACAGTGACGTAGCTAAATCGGCGAAGTCGACGCCTATCTCCACAGCAGAGCCAATAGAATGCGCAGGAGGCCTCTACTGTGAATTTGTCACACTTTCAAATGCATTATTTGAAGCCGTCAGATCGAACTTCAGATTACCACTAGGCTCAAATTGTTCTAAACATGTTTATCTATTGCAAGACGTAGTTTATAATACTCAGCTGAGAAAAATGCAATCTTCGGCACAGAATTCCTGCGGTCTTATGCATAAAGGTGGAATAAGCTTATTCCATGTATAACTTCACGTAAAACATTAACTCACTGATCGGGAACCATAATAATAATAATAATAATCACCTTTATTTTAAGAAGTCAGTGTTCATCTTCTCACGTAGGCTACCAGGACACAATAACATTTCCTCTTTGTCACACACACTGTGACATTTTTCATTATTTTTTTTAATATGCTGAATACGGGCTCACACGTTGATTGTTGTTTGAAAGTCATGGGCCCTGAGTTAGCATAATCGGAAATTTTGTTTGAGAATCATTATAAAGAAACAATATAATCCAAGATCGTCGCCGATATTCGCAAATTTCCGAACCTTTGGTCTTCTTTACACATGTCACAGGCACTTTCAATTCAAAATCCCAGAAGTGAGCGAGCCAGATCCTAATGCCCACTGTACACGATCAAATATTTCAACAAATTTTCTGAATATGCTCAATAAAGGCCTACATGCTTGTTTGTACAATCCTAAAAACAGAATTTCCCAAAAATTGGATGAAAAATTTGAACGTGTACAGTAGGCATAAGTGTGGATAGTGAAAAATTAAGAGGCCGTGAAAAATCAGGAAGCCGTGAAGAAATTATACAGTGTGTGGAATGGGTTTTATGGATGATATTTTTTGTAACATTGCTTGATATCACGGTGGCTTTAATAGCTGCGCTTCCATTACAGCTTTTAGATCCGGTCTACCCACAACCTCGTTGTCCTCTTTCCTCTCGCTTTGGGGAGTACTGGGAGATGGAGCAATTATTACCATAGGAATGAGCGAGAAGGATGGACTCCGAGGGGGGGGGGCGGAGGGCGGGGCCAATCCTTGGTACCTTTCATCAGTTTTCATCCCTCATTGCCGCAGACCGTAAGGGGATTACCCGCCTCCATCAGCGGGAACTATTCTGCCGTCGTCCCCGCCGCCGGCGAAATGACGAATGACGGGTAACACGACAGCGCGACGCTACAGGGCACCGAGGGTGTACCCACATCCTCGGTGTCCTCTTTCCTCTCGCTATGGGGAGTACTGGGAGATGGAGCAATTATTACCATACTTGTCAATGCGGCTCAGTAGATTCTGCCACCATTTCCGGTGCACCTCCGGATCCTCCCAATACTCTCCGGGTAGGGAATGAACGTGATAAGAAACAATATCAATGCTAAGGAATTTAATCACAATTTGAGGAAACTGCAAATACAACTATGGTATGTACACCCTTAGTCAATAATAAATGCCCAGCTAATTTTCCGGCATATCTCAATGAATATTTTTCATAGCCACGTTTTCTTTTCATGCGCATAATCTAGGGCCACTAGGACACCTTTTAACACCACAAAACTTGAAATCATTACACAACTGTGTTTTTGGCAAAAGTTTGAAATTTGGCCAAAATATCATGTTTTTTTAATACTCACTTGTTCGGGTTGAAATTGGCACTGGTTTGAAGCCAGTCTGTTTCTGGACACATGAAAATTTTCGGAATGCTAAAATTCCCATTTAAAGCAAAGTTACAGATGATTTTGTAAAATGGTTTTCCCAGTTCTTGCCATTCGTTCCAGGCACTCAAGGCACAGGGTTTTAGCATTACCCAGTCGTGAATATTTATTAGCCTCTCAACCACAAAAGGAGCGACTGACATGGAGTAATGGGCCCCTTGTGAAATTATGAATCGTGTCTCTCACAATAGGCCAACTTGGTGACTGACACACCGGTGTAAGTTGCACTGGGTAATCGTGGTCAACTCCCATTGATGCAGGCCTTGTGACAGTCATAAACACCTGCGTAACCTGTTATTGGGATCAACATAAATGTTTGAATAGGCCCCGGTTTGAATAGGCCTTCAATAGACTTACTGAATTAGGGCACGTGATCGGGGTATTGATAAAATGTGGCTTGGAGTCAACTGGAATTGCGGGGATTTTATTCCACAGAAAAATCATCATAAATCGTCACAAAGTTGCTCAATTTTGAATTTAAAAAAATTGTATTGTCCAGAAACAGACTGGCTTCAAAACAGTGCCAGTTTCAACCCGAACAAGTGAGTATTAAAAAAACATGATATTTTGGCCAAATTTCAAACTTTTGCCAAAAACACAGTTGTGTAATGATTTCAAGTTTTATGGTGTTAAAAGGTGTCCTAGTGGCCCTACATTATGCGCATGAAAAGAAAACGTGGCTATGAAAAATATTCATTGAGATATGCCGGAAAATTAGCTGGGCATTTATTATTGACTAAGGGTGTACACTACCTGCTTCCAAATAAACAAGATACAAATTTACATCCCAGCTCGGTTGAACGCCACACCCGGAAAACACAGCCCTACTTGCCGTACCTGCTGCCCTATGCACTTCGGCCTTATATCGCTGGGGGTAACTGATTGAAAGTTGAGTAATTTTGAAAACTTTCCTCGAGACGCCCCGTCAACGAATTTTTTTCGCACTCTGGTTCAGGTGTAACATCTGTGAGTGTTTCTGTAGCTCAGTGTTCCCCAACAATAGACGGGGCCTCGAATGGTTATTGTTGGGTTAGTTGCCGCTTAAAGATAATGTATCACGGGTATTTTCGCGGGCCACGAAAATAATTGTTTATTTACATTTTTGTTTGTTTATGTCCAGTGTTTTATTGTCTTATTAGTAATTTGTTGGTGGCGTGCCCCTCTAAAAATTCTTTTGACACCAAAAGTATTCAATTTGGTGGGTTGGCATGTCCTAAAAAGTCCAAATAACTTGATGTAAACATCCATGTTTACAAACATTGAATGTAAACAATGCAGTCGTGATACATTGGCCCGAACTTATAAAAGGTGTTTTTCGCCTGTCTAACTTGGACTTGTTTAAGCCTAAACATTTGCAAGACAACTGTTAGACAAGTCTACCAAAACACTGGTGTTTATCGGAATTTCGAACAATGCAAGGACGTCGGTCTAGCTAGTCAAGTCCAACAGGTGATTAAGCATGTGTCGCCGATCGCACTGCCTTTGTTGAGACGATTATATAATGAATTGTAAAGGGGCATATCTTAGATGACCTCATTTGCGCGGCATTCGTCATATAGGCCTATTCGCTGTTGTGACTAGATGGATAGTACACCCTTACTCAAAAGTAAATGCCCACCTAATTTTCCGGCATATTTCCTTGAATATTTTTCATAGCCACGTTTTCTTTTCATACAGATAATCTAGGGCCACTATGACAGCATTTAAGACAAAAACAACTTGAATCACAAGCTTAGACAACTGCAAAACAAGCCCCCTGGCATGTTTTGCTATTCCTTTGTTATTTGGACACCGTTGTCTATCTTTGGACGGCAGTTTTAGACACGTCTGCGCTAGACGTCCTTCTGTAATCGCAGTTTAAGCTAGACGACTGATTTAGACTTGTCTTGGCGAGTTAGACTTGTCTAAGAGATAGACATTCTTTATAAGTTCGGGCCATTATCTTTAATCCGTCAAGAGGGAAACAATAAGAAAAACACAGAAATACGGGGAACACTGATCGACGTTACACCGGCATATGACCATCAGCGCACTCATCTATGCCCCACAATAGCGCCATGGCCGAGTCCCATGTTCGCGCATGTCGGCATTGTTCTATTCATCAAAGAGTTCAATAACGCTGTTTAGAGGTAGGTCAGTCATGTCAGTAATTGTATTGGTAACGTGGATCATCGGCAGCATTGTATTCACTGTAATTGTGGTTGAAGACGCACTGTGTTGTTGATATTGGAATTTCCAGTGCCGCTTCTCGTAGTTTTTTTTTCGTACCGAGATAAGTAGAGTGTCATTGCAGGCTACTGCCATATCGCACTGCATCCAAAAGTAGGCCATAATCGAGAGGTTGAGAAATCGCTCCGTTAACGGTAACACTAACGCTAACGTTATTTTTTACATTGCGAATGTACGTCAGAAATAGCGTTAGCGTTAGTGTTATCTTAAGGGTAATGTAAAGTTACTCGAAATCTCGAATTTTTGACGCAAAAAATCTAACTAACTGCACAGAAAATTGGGAAAATAAGGCTTGGGGGCCCTCGGGAACCGTCATATGAAGGTGCCCCGAGCCTTATTTTCTCAATTCGGTGTGCAGTTAGTCAGATTTTTTGCGTCAAAAATTCGAGAATTCGAGTCACTTTTCATAACCCTTAACGGAGCGGTTTCTTAACCTCTCGACTGTCTGTTGTTACTTATCGTACCCAGAAAAATAAATCGATAGTTTGGTACACTGTATCGTTGCTTTTATGCTATAGGGTGGCCCCAAAAATGTAACCATAATAGATCATGTCAAGTTCAGGCCTATATAAGTGAACAACTTATATAGGCAACTTCAATATTTATATAAACAACTTCAAGATTTCAAAAATCTCATTTTCAATGATATTTTGAAACAGTAACACTATCTTGCACGCACGGTATTTTCATTTTTTTCCTTGAAATATTTGATCTTGGACATATAAATGAGATGTTGTAGGGCCATATATCTGAGCTAGAGCCCAAAATTATGCATTTACTTCATGTACAGGGTAAATAACCACTGTGCATTTACTTTTTGGCATGAGTGTACAAGTACGTTGTTTCTGGAGGCCTGCTCCCTTTTCGACAGGTAGTCCAGTAAATCTAGGAATTAATCGGGAACAAATTGCAACAGAAGGTTTTTTTTGCTTTAAATGTTTTATAAGGTCACCTTGGACATCATATCCAAAATCCGCCGAAATCGCACGACGGGAACCCACTTAATTTGCATATTCCATTTTGTGAACTGACTTCAACGTTGGACGCCGATGGACGCAACAAGTGAGCTTTGTACAGGAGAGTGGGACCCGATGTACAGCTAACTTCGTAACGGGAACCCCTTCTCCTTTGTAACGGTTGGATTTACACCCCATAAATGTATTACCAACACATAGAAACATGGTACCTCGGAATCAACTAAGCCTATTCTTTGGACGTTTTACGCGGCTACCTAATTGAAATTGACATTTTATGCATTTTGACCCATTTTTGTGTTAATTTATATAAAAAGCATCATATCCTAGTACATAACGACTAAAAACAAATGAGAATGTGTTTGTCTGGTTCCGAGGCACCGTATTTCTATCTGTTGGTAATACATTTATGGGGTGTAAATCCAACCGTTACAAAGTTAGCTGTACATTGGGTCCCACTCTCCTGTACAAAGCTCAGCTTGCGTCCATCGGCGTCCAACGTTGAAGTCAGTTAACACAATTGAATATGCAAATAAAGTGGCTCCCGCCGTCCGATTTTGGCGGATTTTGGATATGATGTCCAAGGTGACCTAATAAAACATTTAAAGCAAAAAAACCTTCTGTTGCAATTTGTTCCCGGTTCGCCCGAATTTTCGCTTAAATTTACTGGACTAAGGACTCGTACAGACCGCAGCCCATGAAGGCAATTTTGCTTTCTTACTACTAACAATGTAGTGTAAACCAACAAAATTGCTCCTTTTGCAGATGCTTTCAAGAGTGCACATGTGTCCAAGAAACACCTACGAATTCAATAATCAGTACCCAGTCATTCGCAGTTCTTTGTACATTCATTGACCGTCAAGTTATCTTCGGGTTTACTGCGACAGAAAAAAAAGCAGCGGAACCAGGGTGAGGTGCCCAATGTGGGGGTGAAAGATGCTGAGGTTGCAATGTAGAATTTACTATACTTTGGGTGTAGGATTATTGTACAGTATGGAGTGGGTTAAGATGGGCAAGTGATACGCCATAAGGCTGGTAAGCAGTGCAGATGTAAGAGGGAAATGGGTCCCTCTTAGGCTAAGAATCCACGACACGCGATTTTCGAGCGATGCGATGCCACATCCTTTGTCCCTTACCAACGCCGCGGAAACAAACAATGCTTTCGATCGTTAATTGCTACTCGAAAATCACGTGAATGGAAAGCCAGCCTTACACCTGCAGAATAAACGCAGACCGACTGTCAATGTTGCTAGATGGCCATCATCTGCTACCCTTCTCAATCATGTCAACCATGAAAAAAATCTGCGATGGTATCGTCATTCCTAAAATGCTCACGTTGGACTGATTCTCTTCTATCGTTTTATTAGTTCTCAGCCCTTTGTGATGAATAAACATTGTCTGTAATTTGTCGATTCTAACATATGATACAATATACGATCCTTGGCTGATGAGCTGCGCATCACAGCCGAATACCTCTCGCGTGCATCGACATTAGGCCCTAAGGCTTGGTTTACATAGAGCCACACGAAACACGATCACTCGACACGGTACGTTGACATACGAGTGTGTTGATGAACTGACAATGGATTTTCCAATCTGCCGTTTACATTCGTCTATACGCGTGGGGTTAAGGCTTCCTGTACATAGAAGTATATGGTATTCGGTATACTCTATACGGTATACGGTATACGGACACGGCGATTTACATACGATATACGCTGGTCTGAACTCGGCAATTTGGTCGTTCGATTTGCATTGTCGGAAGGTACTAAAGCCTCGCTTATGTCGCCCTACGATGTGATAGAAATAGCGTCAACAAGTTGCTACTGGTAACTTATGTCGCCACCGAGTAGAAAAATACCGATCGGTCGCAACTACCTGTAACTAGTTTATCGCCGTCTTTTGAGTGCTTATGTCGACACAGATTTCCATTGATTTTAAGTGACGTGGTGATTAGGTCACGTGGTCACGTTAGGTCACGTGGAATGTAAAGCGAATTTCATTGGCTGTCTTCAGGATACAGTTGTCAACTAGTCGCTGAAGTTGAACATGTGCGACTTTCAGGATCTGGATATTTTTAGTTGGCAACTAGTTACTCTCTGACGCCCGAGAGCGTATGTCACCCAGTAGTTGTGACTAATTAGTTCCAACTACGCGCCGATTATCAGTTGCGAACTAGTTCTGACTGTACGTAAGGGCGACATAAGCGAGGCTTAAGTCATCTGGAGGATGTGTCAGGACGTTTTTTACACACAACCCCCGAGTGACCGAGAAAGGGTTAGCATTTTGGGGGTACTCTGTAAAATATTTCCTTTGCTGAATTATCGAACCTGAACTTTGTTTCACAATCAGACACTATGAATACCAATATTTACTTTGATTTTGATTGCCGGGAATATTAATATTTCTGCTGAAAATCAACGAAAAAAATATTTAGAAATGAGTAAACTGACCAATCTATGCCAATTCTCCCGACCACGGTCACTATACGCAAAAGCTTGTTCGTTTTCTAGTATACGCGTGCATTACGAAACGTGCACCAAATACCGAATACCGTATACTTCTATGTACAGGAAGCCTTAGGCTGGGTTTACATAGAGCGTGTCGATACACGGAAGACAAGCCACGGTACGCGTAGATATTACGACACGCCCACACGGTGGTTTACATAGGCCTTCATCGTGTCGTTATCATTTGACACGGTGCCTCGAGTTCGGCATTATTTTCATTCAGTCTCATGCATTTCACGATGCAAATAAGAAAACATGTGATATTTGATGAGGAAACATCCTAAAATGCCCATCTCCGTACTTCGAAACAACGCAAGAACTCCCCACGAAGTCAGCACACGCCTGAAAGAACGAGCATGTCCGTTCTCTTCATAACGTGTCTATACGCCACGATCTACGTAACCCCATGCGTATAGATGAATGTAAACGACATATTGGATAATCCATTGTCAGTTAATCATTACACGCGTATGTCAACGTGCCGTGTCGTATATTCGTGTTTCGTGTGGTTCTATGTAAACCCAGCCTAAGGCTTCCGTTACATAGAAGTAATACGGTATACGAAAACGCCGGTTAAGAAAGGTATTCCTAGGATTCACCACCGTGAAGCCATTGTTAACCACGGCGCTTTCGTAACCCGTATACTTCAATGTAAAGGAAGCCTAAGGCTGGGTTTACATAGAGCGTGTCGATACACGGAAGACACGCTACGGTACGCGTAGATATTACGACACGGCGGTTTACATAGGCCTTCATCGTGTGTCTATCATTTGACGCGATGCCTCGAATTTTGGCATTATTTTCATTAGGTATCATGCATTTCGTGATGCAAATAAGAAACGATGTGATATTTGATGAGGAGACATCCTAAAATGCCCATCCCCGTACTTCGAAACAACGCAAGATCTTCCCACGAGGTCAGCACACGCCTGAAAGGACGAGCATGCTCGTTCTCTTCAAAACGCGTATATACTCCACTCTCTACGTAACCCCACGCATATAGACGAATGTAAACGGCAGATTGGAAAATCCATTGTCAGTTAATCAACACACGCGTATGTCAACGTACCGTGTCGAGTGATCGTGTTTCGTGTGGCTCTATGTAAACCCAGCCTAAGGAGTTCGGCAAGTATGGGTTGCTTAAGAGGGCCAATCTGTATTCGTACGGAGTATAATTCCGCGAAGTGTTGTCCGTTCCACATGTTCATAATTTTCACCAAATTCTTTGAGTAATGTTGAATAATGGCTCCCTCATTGATGAATTGGCCAGGTATTGAATCCGTACGTATAGGCCCTGAACTGGTACACTGTATTCAGACCTTGTGGGACGGGCATCGAATTCATTCCAAGCCTACGATGGTTACCCTCCATTTGTTAAACAGAACCTTCTCACTTGTGCAATGAAAGCCGTGCGAAACTGAGAACCGCTCAAACAATAGAGAAGAAAGTTAATGGCACTGTTAGAATAGGCCATTATCTGTGTCGAATAACGGAAAAGGTACAGGAGAGCATGGGTATGAGGCGGGGATCCATCGTATTGGTAGTTTCTTTGAATTGTTATAAAATACAATGGAGATGGTAAGGTTAGGATGATAAACACAAGGCTGACAGTCAGAAGCATTACTGTGATGTTGTGTAACTCTTTTGTGCCGGCCTTAATGGCGTCGCTTTCCTGCATTGCTTGTCGCTTCCTTTTGCTACTTACGATCTTGCTGATAATCAAAACATTGCAGATGGAAATGACCAAGAATGGCAGACCGGCATTCGTTACCAAGTTTATGTAATACCACGGTCCAACAAAAAACTTGGCGTACGAACCGTCACCATAAGTATTCGAGCAAGAGGGTGGGGAGTCAGTGTAGCGGTAGAAAATTACTTTGTGAGAGTTTAAAAGAAATAAGAAACTGAGCATGAAAACAAGCGTAAAAATGGTCACTTTCTTTGTAACTAATGATCGCGCCTGTAGTGGGAGTCTCACACTTATAAACCGTTCGACGGTGAGCAGTAAAACGTCCCAAGATGCTACTTGCCTCGTGAATGTCACCAGAAATGGGTGCAACTTACATAGAAAACGTGATACAACTTGTATATCAATACGATACGAGTAGTACAGCCAAAAGTCAAGTAACCCAACGTTCAAGACGGCCGTGTCACTCACCGCCAGGGTAACCAAGAGAATTCGTGTAGACGAGTTACCGATGTGTCCGCTCATGACGGTAAAGATTGTTGCCATGTTTAGAATAGAACCTGCGACGATAATAAAGGGAGCGATGTAATCAACGAGAGCTATGGCTAGCCGTGCCTCCCAGAAATCTTGTAGACTTCTTAGACTATAATACGTCCGTCGTCTAGAGCTGACGAAAACCTCAACAGTGTAGTCGAAGCTGCTGCTGGAAAACGTCTGCCGAGACATGGATGCTCAAAGCGTGGTTATAATGTGTGAAATGATCGCCGAGGCTGAAAATATCGCATTCGTGTTAGGCAACAACCAGTACACAAGTCTCCGAAATCAACGAAAAGCTGTGCTTCATCAGTTCGTGACAGGAGCGATACGGGGTGTTGCTGTACGTCTCATAATTTAAATCTCCGTCGTTATTGAGCTGAAGGTCGAGGTGAAGTTTACACTTCATTCGCTGACTTAGTGAACTAAGAACTTCACAGAATGGACAAAAAACGCTACTTGTTGGCAACATGAGTCGTCGTCGCTAGTCGAAACCGCTGAATATCCAACAGACATTGGAGCCACTTGTTTTTAGGCCATTGATCGAGTATCGTGATTGTGGGCTGCGGTATTAAAGCTGTCACATATCAGTTATGTCTTTCGGTTTTTTTTCGGAACGATATAGATTTTTCGCAAAGCCCCCGAAACGCCAAAGCGAACGTCTATCCGTTTTTTCGTTGCCGTCTTCGTGGCATCCAACAATGGGTTTGGGGGGTTCGCGTTGGTGTTTCGTGGGCTTTGCAAAAAACACTAATATTTCAAATCCGTCTACTCTGTGTATATTTCTCACCTAACTAAGTGTACTGTATGTTGTAAACCACGCCGGTCATTCGAGTCTCCCTGACTGGTGTCTTCTTGCATGGTTATAGCAGGTTGATCCCCATCCTGAATCAAATGTTTTTTCTTATCACTGTTCAGGGCTGTGTTTAACTTTTTGGTCCGGGGGGGGGGGGGGAAGAAGACCTATTTTTGCCCAAAATCTGCATGAAAATCACGTTTTTTGTTTGGTTCAGGGGGGCAACTGCCCCCTCCCCCCCCCCCCCCCCCTTAAATACTGCCCTGCTGTTTCTCTGACCCTGCAGAAATATGATCCTTTTCAGTGGACTGTCAGCAGAGTGATACTCTCCGCTGGATATAGCCAATCAAATTACTGATTTCAAACAGACACTGGCTGTGTGCACATGATTCGATAACAAGGCAGCTGGAATGATACTAGATGCAGATGAACAGAACACTTGAATGTACGAAAGCCCAGAAGGCTCATTCAATCTTCAAGCTTGAAGTAGCACTTCAATCTTCAATCGTGAACTAACTCCGACTTCAATCTTCAAGATTGAACCACCGACTTCAATAGGAGCAGTCAGCCGCGCATATTGCTAACAGATGGCAGCACAGTACTAGTGGTCAACTCGCTGACAGCTCCTATTACTGAAGCTTGAACCTTCCGACTTCAAGCTTGAACCAAGGGACTTCAATCTTCAAGCTTGAAACCTGGCTTGACTTCAATCTTCAAGCTTGAAGATTGAAGTCCGGGGGTTCAAGATTGAAGTCAGAGTTCAATGGAATGCCAACGCGGAAAAAATGCCAGGACTCAAATTGTCATGCCAGGGCTTAAATTATACCATCAGAACAAAACGATATGTTATCAGAACGACAGGTACAACAGGTGGAAACCGGAAGGCCTCAGAAAAAATTCCATTGTTGTCTTTTGCCAACCGTGCTGTCACAGTGGTGCAGTTGGAAATATAGTGCCTGTCACCTAGGTCCCGGATTCGATTCATGGTCGAACCCGAAGTCTGGTTTCCTCCTACATTACATTACATCAGCCCTTGTGCACATGCCTTATATGTGCAACCATTTAATGTTAGTGTCATTTTCCCATCTAATTTTTCATTATGTTGCAGTTGTTTGATTTTCATGATAACTTCAGGTATAATATTTTATAATGTGAACTACATAATCATGAAAGAAAAATGTGACATCAGTTTCATTAATTAGGAAAACAAAGAACATTTGCAAAATGTCCGAAATAAGCATGAAAACAGTGAAATTATTCCCTAATGTTTGTTGTACTGGGAGAGTAATGGTATTACTTATCATTCGTCGAAAAATCATTACTACACATATTGGTTTTGCTGAAATATTTGCATAAAGTGTCTGATTTTCTTCATTTCTGGACCCCTATTTAACTGTGGGCAGAACAGAACAGCACATCTAGGCCTGACAGATTTGAATGGAATATTGTGTATAGATTATGGTCAATATCAGTGATCAGTGGTTTGTTGGTGTTGCGTAAGGTCATAAAAGGGAATACCTGAATATGACGTCCCACTCATCACTTAGCCCTACCTACATGTATGGTTGATTATGCATGTTGTAAGTGATATTGACCATAATCTATACCACAGCATTCCATTCAAATCTGACAGGCCTAGATGTGCTGTTCTGTTCTTCCCTCACTTAAAGCTGACGTGAATGAACAAAAACCACAGCGCCACAGTATGGTGGTCTACAGAAGTGCGAACGCCCTTCGGAGTTTCTCCAGAACATGATAGACTACCGGCCTATTTGGTGGCGCCACTGTATTCAGTCTCAGGCTTTCAGTCGGGACACATCAAGAGATAGTGTCCAAGTGACAGAGCCTGATAGACTTAGTACGATCCGTAGGAACCGAGTATGAGGTTGGTCAGGGTTCTTTAGTGTTTGCGCCCAGTTGATATATATGGTACAATGGCGAAAACTTCGGCATCAACAAATAATACACCACTCGTCTGAGTTTCAGAAACTCCAATTGGTATCATTGCAAACATGTTGCATATAAATCTTATTTGATTTCTTTGGCCATAGTTTCGTTATTTGAATATATTTTCACAGAAATGCAATGTACTTGGTCTGAGCAGTAATACATGCATGACTTGCGCGATGTGTGTGTATTTGTAGAATGAATATTTAATTGATTACGGTAATTATGGCCAAAGGAATAAAATAAGAATTTTCCGCAACGTATATGTAATGATATCTGATGACGTTGATGTACGTCAAATGAGTGTTGTATTGTTTTTGAATGCATAAATGTTTTCAACTGGTGCTTGGATAACACCATAAATGTCAACAAGAAGTGAATACTATAGAATGGTGATCAACTTTCCTCTCTGGTTCCGAAAGAACATAACGCCTTCGACCTGCTGACGTCATCGGGACGCCATCGCTCGATGTTACTCCATTGACAGACTCATGGAGAATACAGTGGCGCCACCAAATATGCTGGTAGTCCATCATGTTCTGGAGGTGTTTTGAAAGTGCCTTATGGTCGTTTGTATTTCTCTTGACCACCACCGTGGCGTGGTGGTCTTTTTCAAAGCTGGAATCTCCAGTTTTTGTTCATTCACGTCAGCTTTAAATAGAGGTCCAGAAATGACGAAAATCACACATTTTATGCAAATATTTCAGCAAAACCAATATGTTTAGTAATGATTTTTCGATGAATGATAAATAATACCATTAATCTCCCAGTACAACAAACACTAGGGAATAATTTCACTGTTTTCATGCTGATTTCGGACATTTTGCAAATGCTCTTTGTTTTCCTAATTAATGAAGCTGATGTCACATTTTTCTTTCATGATTATGTAGTTCACATTATAAAATATTATACCTGAAGTTATCATGAAAATCAAACAACTGCAACATAATGAAAAATTAGATGGGAAAATGGTTCCGAAAGTGAACGGCCCCTTTTAGGTGGAAGGTTGATTTTCTGCCTGAATTGAGGGTGCTTTCACAGGTACCTCGCGAATTCGGCCTACACTTCTCAGGCCTTTGCTAATTTACTATAAGTCCCTTTCGGGAAGTTTTAGAGCGTGGTCTTTACTACTTATTCCCAGATTTTTCGAGGCATAGGGTCAATATTCAACCTTTTTTCACGATTTTCCTACTGCATGTCGGTTACGTTCATCACAATCGCATTTATTGCGGGAATAACCCCCACAAAGTGCTGTTCAAACTTGGAGATTGAAGTCGGAGTTAGTTCAAGCTTGACGATTGAAGTTCTAATTCAAGCTTGAAGCTTGAAGATAATGAGCCTTCTGGGCTCTCGTATGAATGGGAATGGTGTGTTGGAGTGAGCGAAAACGGGGAGTGTGGTCAGGTGTCTGGGTACCCTCTGTAACTGGAGTTGAGGGCTTGCCCGGGAACGTTTCGATTTAACATTTGTCATTTGTTATTCTGGTACATTCAACCAGGTGAGTACATGGTGCATGGACCGTGTCATTTAAATAATAAAGAACAGAAAATATGGGCCAATTTCACAAAGGGTGTTTCAGACTTAGACGCGTGTAATGGCCAATACACACGCTCAACAACACAGAGAAAAAAATCAATTTCAAATGGAGACAAAACGCATCTCCAACAGCTTGTCCGCAGGGCGTGACGTTTTTGTCTCCATTTGAGACATTATGTTTCGTCTCATGTCGAGATATTACCATCTCTAGTCGAGATGATCATCGTCTCATGGTCTAGTGAAATGGGCAACTGCTTCTTAATAAACAGCAGTGTTGTAAAAATCGATAACAGCAGTACTGCAAAAGAACAGCACTGGTTGTATATAACGGGAACAGCAAAAAAAAGTATAAAAGAAAAAAGTATTGGCAGAGAGTGCATAGTGGCCGTTACGCAGATTCGAACCTGTGTATACCTACATGCTAGCTAACTAAACCTAAATAGTCCTACGCTCTAACCACTACGCTACGGGGGCTCACGCTCGGCATCGGAAGTTTTCTTTGGGTGATCCGGAAAACCAAATAGGTGGGGCCAAATTTGACCCCGTGGGTTCGCTAGGGTTAATGTCTATATTATATGCCATTTATTGAGCCCTAACCCTAACCCTAAGGGACCTACCCCTAAAGGAACTATCCTTAAAGGCTCGTTTCCACAGACGCGTTTCACGCTGCGTGATGCGTCAAATCTTTTGTTATTTTCCGCCGCTCTGCTTCCAAACAATGGGCGAAGCGTCAAAACGCTCACGCTACCGCTTCTGTGGAAACGGTCCTTTAAGGGCACTGCGTCCATGCATATTTGAAATCCTATCACTATCAGGTAGAGGTGAATAAGTCTCAACTGGAGACAATGTGCTGCTCGACTGGATACAAAGATCTCACCCCGAGATCGCTGAAATTTCAATAAATAATCATGAGACATGTTCGTATCCAGCTGAAATGGTAGGTTTTCATCCTGAGATAACTGTGATCTCGATGAGAGATTTTAGAGTACTCGTTGTTTCAGCCTTAGATACGTTAGTCTCTACTCGAGACAAATGACGTATCCTAATTTTTAAGAGATGAAATCGTGTCCAGCCGAAACAGAAACTCTCATACTGAGATGAATTCAATCTCCACATGAGATAAGATGTATTTCAAACACGTTTTGAAACAATTTTGTCTCTATTCGAAATGGATTTTTTTCTCTGTGAAAAATTGGACAACAAAAATTGGACCAACAAGTTTGATTGTGTGTGACGGGAAAATTGGATGGAATAAACTCTATCCAACATGATTTTGCAGAATAGGTTTCGTCCTACTTTTGTTGGACAGAACTTGGATACTTGATCGTGTGTAGCGGAGCAGGATATTTGTTGCATGATTGACCCTATCAGGCCCAGCGCATTCACTGCTAGTTTTTAGTAGCCCGTCTATTATTGTCAGTGGGGACTGAATTTTATGACATCATCCTGTATACCTGGCAGCCATTTTTGTAAGAATGTTTGATGAATAAGATTGATCGTGTGTGGCGGGGGTCCAAATTGGATCAAACATGTTTGACGAAAAAGTTGGACCAACATGTTGGATCGTGTGTACAGGCCATAACTGCAGATATGATCAAAGGGCAGGTATGATCAGATCTCTCTCATATCTCAACGTACGTAGCATTACGTCTACGTTTCGGGACTGTAAGCTTGGCGCTAATTGGTTTAGAGGCACGTGACTGGCGGCGGGAAAGCATGGGTCTTTTGTTCAGTTAGGTCTCCCGCTGATTGATGGTGGCAGAGCGGTCAAGCGCGAGGCTCGTGTATTGTGAATAAAAAGAAGGCGGAGACATGATGGTGTCACAATAATGATCATTACAGGGGCCTACGCAGTGACCGGTTCTCGTCCTCTCATTCTTATTTAACATTACGCAATATCTCAGTGCGCAGACATGGCTGATGAAAGACACACTGAGGGGCCCGAGTGCGAGTTGAGAGGTTGCTGTGGCTGAAATCCGTCTCCTTCGGGAGGGTTATCACCACAATTTTTCTAGTGAATCTCCAAAAAATCAATCTCATGCCGAGAAGGGGTTGCAAAAAGATCTTCCCTCATATTGGGCGTTATCTTGCGTGATCAGAATTTCCTCTATCAGCGGGATTGTTAGAGGGGGAGGAAGTGGTAGAACACATACTAGGGGCGGAAGTGGCGGGATGGCGGAGGTTTGGGTGGAGGAATAAAGCGCAGTCGAATTCGGTCCATCTCTCACCACCACGCTCTCGCCGTCAACTAAGAAATAAGGCTAAACTACACCTTGATCAGTTGCCAAGAATTAGCTTACTTGGGACCGATTTAATAGACGTTGGCTAAGCTACCCATTTGTTAAACCAAAAATAGATAGGCATGCGAAAAATGTGCAACAAATTTTTCATCAAAAAGCCCTGTTTGGATGGATAGTAAGCGCTAAAAAGAGCTTAGAAAACGGGGCTTTTTGGTAAAAAAATTAATAGTTGTACATTTTTGGCATGCCTATCTATTTTTGGTGGAACCAATGGTTAGCTGAGCCAGCGTGTATTAAATCCGCTCTTGATGATTCAATAAAATGTTCAAGCACAGCCAAGGTCTGGAGAGATCAAAAGGGCTGTTGTGGTTGCGCAATGTGAAAGAAGACAATAACTATTGCTTGAATGTGCCAAGCCGTGACCAGGGAGTGCAGTTTGATCGCACTCGCTGCTCATGAATAACTCTGCCCGCCTACCATTGAAGAATGGCTCATAATTGAATTCTGTGTAGTGGTCACATGTCGGCGCTTGACCATTCACTGGCCGTGTACTATCGGGCATTGTCATAACGTCTACGTTCCTCCTTAGGTCTACGTACGTTGAGATATGAGAGCGATCCATCAGTCCGCAGCGACTTTCGGCACGGGCACATTGTTTGTTGAAAAGGTGTAGTCCACTGGAGTGTTATTAGGGCCGTTTATCCCCAATCACACTGAGCTAGTTCTCAGTACGTTCTTGAAAATTTTGCCGAAGGGGCTCAAACTATGTGCGAACGGAGTGGACGTAGTGGCAACGTTTTACAGTCTTTTTACGAACTTTATGGACGTGAACGGTGCTCCAGAACATCGACGTCGAGGGATTATTTTGCCAAGGGTCACACGTTCTAGCCCGTTTTACGATTTTTTAGGACGGGACATGACGTTTTGAGAACTACTTCAGTGTGACAGGCCCTTTGGACGACAAGCCAAAAAACACATTCAGATTCAATCCGATTGGATCCGAGCGACCCGCATCAGGTCTCATTGGCGTTTAGACGCAACTAATTAGCACACAGCGAACTAATTATGAATCACAATGAACTTAATTCACATCAGGGGCATAGAAGGACAAGAGCCTGATATGATGCAGGGTATTACATCTTCCTGTGGTTCCAAAATTGGCAGAAACAGCACTGAATAAGTGAAAAAATGTCACGTCTGTGACCGTGGGGTTGCCCAACTGTCACTGCGATTGCTCAATTTCTCATTTTCTCGTACCAGGTGGCGCCGTAGATGGAGTGGATTTGGTATTACTCGTAAAAAGACCGGGGCACCCACATGAAGTCGGCCCAAGTTTGTTGCACGCAAATGCATGGCAGCCATTGATAGTCCGGGAATGATATACAAGGAAACGACGTCTCCAATTCGCGCAAATTTTCGACCCCAACCGGGGTCTTCCTCAGGCACTTTCTAGTCGAGCTACCAGAAGTGCAGCCAAGATAGACTTGCCTCTCGCAAAGTTGCGAAGGCTTCAAAAGCCCCCTGGTCACTAGGCCTACTGTTGTTGGTGCTTGGCGGAGTCTCCCTAGCTTCATCAGAATGCCTTACGCGAGGAACAGCGTGATGCCTTAAGAAGCCCTCCGTGGATCTTTACCGAAAAGGTGTGTATACATGTAGCTTTGTTCATTTGGAAACTGTTACGCCACATGATTGTCAACTTGGTGGTTCTAATTCAATCTCAATGTTTGGTTTTCGGTGCATGTAGGCCCTAACACCACGGCAGCTGACTTTGGGAACTCGGTGTTAACTATCTGTGTTCTACAGTAAGTGACACAATGACGCCGTAATCGTTCATCTGATGTGCACGTCCCCGACTGATGTTGTGGATGGCAGCGCTTTACAAAAGATGTCAGAGATACGATTTCGAGAGGAACATAGCCAACCATGGGAAGAAGCACTCACGATTTGGAAGGACATCTTTTGACAAGGCGAGTAATAACTTTTAGGAAATAGACACATTGCGATGCATGCCCTTCACGCACTCTACAGATCAAACACTTCATGAGTTTCCCCAATCGGAACGTCAGAGAACGATTCGTACCAGCATCGTATCTCTGATGTATATCAGACAGCGCCATATTGCTCCGGGATCTACTTCTTCGGTCATGCGCAACAAGACTGTTCAAATCTATCGATCTGAATGATCTAGCCTAAGTTACCAATTAGGGATTGTGAGCGACACATAGAAAAATGAGTTGAAGCATGTTACCTTTACCTGTTGAAGGGTTACTCACGCTATAGCAGCAGGTTGAACTTCTCAAGTGGTGAAGCGAAGGCCGGGCGGCCATTTTGGTTTTGACATTGCATCAGTCCAGCCTCGGTGTTATCACTGGCTAAAATTTGCCTAATTCCACTTAAAAACTTCATATTCTACAACAAATAAAATTATCCCACCGATATAATATGCAAAGAACCCATTAATACGTGAAAAAATATCATCATTGGTCTGCACTATATCCAGTGTGGACGATTGACGGTCAAGGTCACAGACTATTCACTCACTTGCGGCGAATCACTGAATTATCTCGCGATTTACTACGCCGAGGCTCCTATATACAGTCGATGTAGGTTGCGATGGCCGCTCGAATGTAGCCGAGTACCTCCGAAGGTGACGTCGATTGGAGTTTCCCGAGTCCTGACTCAATCGCAATCACTAATCACCAGTGAAAACTGTTTGTTTTGTACATGTAATTCCAATATTTTGTTTTCCATGGTGAGTGTTGGTGATCGGAGATGGCATTACGAAATTCGATCGATCATGCGGACTGCACTTTGTATTTTCAACTTTGAATCGGAAGCGAAATTCAGTCGGTCATATCCGGACTTCGCTCTTCACGTTTGGATCGGAGAAGGCATCGAACGTAATTCCATTGGTCATAACCGGAGTAATACCACTTATAGGTATCCGCGCAGCAGTAACCCCATGCATGCGTGATGTGATGCACTGATCTTATCGTAGTCGTACGTAGTCGTCAGTAATCCGTGGCGGATACCTTATAAGTGGATTCTCCCGTTGCTGCAGTCAAAACTGGGGTATTCGAAAAACATGGACGATGGACGGTGGATGATGGACGATGGATGGCTCCTTTGAGCATCATCGATCTCCACCGCCTGGATGATAACTGTCTTATTTCCGACATACCTCCCAGCACCAACATGAATATAAAGTCACACTTCAGAACAAAATTTTGCATATTTTAGGAGCACGTGACCATTCAGAAGCACGTGACTGCAAAACCCATGACGTCATCATCAATGGCATGTCGAAGCGGAATTTATTCAAGTCTGATTTTCAAAGATTCACGTGACACAAAACTGATGACGTCATCAACTATATCGCGGGTGCATTTCGTCATTTTCACGAATTTCCTCTCAGCATGGCAAGTTAAATTTGACGCCTTGGGACACTTCCGGTAAACAACCATACAGTGGGATTATAGCCGGAAGGGGCTGAAAATTAATGCTATACCTACCATAATTTGGGAATAGGGAGAAAAGACCAATCCCTACAACTTTTCAAAAGGTACCCATAATAAATTCCCAGCGATTTAGGAGCTGTTGGCCTCTGTAGTTCGATGTTATCCTTCATTTCATCCTCACTAACGCCTCTTGGTAGCTGAATTAGTAGTGTCATACTTCGGTTCTTGCACTCTTATTATTAGTACTAGCATGATACCCATGGCGAGCACATACGCACAGGGTGCATGTGGTCAGAGAATGGCATAAGGGGTAAAAAAATATAATGCCACCATAGGCAGTAAGGGTGGCCAAAAATCATGCTGAAGCCATGTAGAAAATCCCTGGTCATGGGTTTTAGTAGTTTTTCAGCGGAAAACCTTCGAAATCAAGGTAGAATCGCAGCAATAGCTGGTGACGGACGGGTACAGGTGGTGCCGATTCTAAGACTTTCTCCCCTGGACATTCCTCCCCTTCCCGATAGGGAAAGTATCCTGATACCGCCCATGCAATGTAATGGATGTGGCGATGAGACGATGGCCGAAGACACTAAGGTGTAGGGTGTTCTGCGGCTCACACGGAATTGGTGCAGATGGTACCAGCGCAATAAAAAAAAGGTGATGGCAAAATGTGCCGCTCGATGAGTGCAGAAAAGCCATTTATTCTGCAAAGCTCGCATCACTTTCTGGCCTAAAAGTAGGTGGAGGACACACCCCAAATAATCACTAAACATTCCCAAACGTTGTTGTCTCTGGTCAATGAGTAGTTTATGAGAATGTACGTGACAAAGACCCATGTTTACTCGTTGACCTGTACACATCTGTACACATTGCTACACTGTACACCTGTATATGATGCGATCAACTCCAGTTGGTACGGACGTATTTCAAAATGGAGTCCTTCCATTATAATAAGATGGTGCATGATTGTGGGTTCAATTCTGAACATCTTTTTTGGAGTGAATGGTTGTGTGTAGTTTATGGTTATGATTCTTCACGTTTTGATTTGGACTTCCGCTATTGAGCGAAGGATCAAACCCACGACCCTGTACTGCGCCAAAAGGCTCACAGCTCCAAATGAGACAATTATCACCCAGGCGGTGGAGATCGATGATGCTGAAAGGAGCCATCCATCGTCCATCATCCATCGTCCATGTTTTTCGAATACCCTCAAAACTGTCATTCGTACTGGACGATTCTGGCCATAATGCAGAACACTAAATGACGAGTATCATGACAATGATGCCCATGTAGGTGTTGAATTCGAGTGTCCATGTGATCGACACCTAATGTTAAATGTTCAAGTCCTGAGTCACAGCGGTCCTGTGCGTATGTGGTCAACAGCCGAAATGTCAGGGACGTGTAGTCAAGTCGTCGACAATGAGAACGACGTTCTGTTAGTGTTAATTCTCTGATGTGGCATTGGTCGCGGTGTGGTTTTCTTAGCCATTTTGCTTGTAATGCCTGGCTTTCACTGACGCTACGAATGTCCCGAATGGCCCCGAATCTGAAAGTTGTCCGGTTCGTAGATAATTCTCAAACGTTTCTTGCACGAGTTCCTAAACGATTCTTAGTTGATTCCTGAGCATTCGTACAGTTCGCGTGAGTGTTTATTTGTCAAAAACTTTCATGGGACGGTTCACGAATTTCACGTACAGATTCAAGTACGAAGTCCGAATTCAAGGAATCATATAAGAATTCGTACTTGATTCATAAAATACATTCGGGACACTCGTGCCTATTTCGGGATGTTTTCGGCGTGGGTCCACGAATTTGAGGGAGACACGAATGGCCAAGAATCGCCCAGAATGCAAAAGAATCGACCACGAGGCTGTTACAAACGATAAGAAAGGGTTATGAAGTGTTTACGATCTACATGTATACGAATTTGAAATTCGTGAACCGTCCCACGAAAGTTTTTGACAAACAAAAACTTTCGTGGCGGCTCGACGAACTCACACGGACTGTACTAATGTTTAGGAATCAACCAAGAATCATTTCTTAAAGTATCACTCTTGACAATGGTCTGACCTGGATATAAGATGACCGAGTTGTGAAAGAAAATGCTTCTGCTTCAGCGAAAACACCTGTTTTGTTCGCGCCTGCACTAACAAGTGGCCTTCAAAGATTCTCAAGAATGCAAACGACCTTGTACTTATCGACAACTAGGCATGAAGCAGACGGAAAGAAGTTTTCTACCACGCAACATGGCGAAGGGTGTACTACAGCACAACAGGAAAGACGAACCGTCGGGGAGGTCCAAATGTGTCATCGTAGTTCTTGCGGTTATTGCGGTGATTTTAGTCGTGATCTGTATCATCCTAGGATGTTTTATTGGCCTGGCCATCACTGGAGCGGGAAGTATTTGTATGACAGAAAGATGTCTCGCGGATGCGAGCAGGATCAAAGCTTTGCTGAACACATCCGTGGATCCGTGTGAGGATTTCTACGCCTTCGCGTGTGGAGGATTCCAACCACGACCAAGTGAACCGCAAGGTGTGTTCGCGGAAACTCACTCTGAAATTGTCAACAAGGTGAGGCAACTTTTAGAGGAAAGGAAGGAAGCAGAGGAAGGCTCTGCTGAAAAAAAGATGAGAGACTTCTACATGTCGTGTGTGGATCCACAAACCACAGAGAAAGAGGAAATGAGGGAACTACGGGAGCTCATCAGAAACATTGGTGGATATGGCGAAAGCTTGTCTGTTGACAGAATCGGTAAGCCGAAAAACATTTTATATTTTATATATTTTGTATTTCACCATTCTTCAAATAAATATAGATTTGTTACATAACGTTAAAATTCTGGGCCATTCGGCGTTAAGTGCAGTTTAGGAATTTGTCTAGCTTGAGATAAGTATTAGCCCTATTTCCTTTGACAATTCCAGGGCCGGCCTTCTTTCAACGCAACAAGTTCGATCTTGACAAAGCCTTGCAGTACGTCCTGACCGATCTCGCCACTCCGGTTTTTCTGACTCGCGGTGTTAGGGTGTATTCTCCAAAACCAGGCCAGCCTCTTAAAGCAGCGTTCCAGGTAAAGGAATTAAAACAATGGGGAACCCGCACACTAACGTCACGACGTGGCGCTGCGAGCGTTTGTGCCGAAGTCTCTGTTTTTCTAACGTTATTTCCATTTATTTCTGGCGTGAAAATAAACCATTTGTGTTGGTCGGCCAACAATAAAACTTACATCATCTTGTAGCAGATGAAATTTTCTTTTAATCTCATTCCTTTTTTCTTAAAATGAAGAGATACAATGGTGATAAAAGCAACGTCTTTTGTGTCATTTTTCCTGTAGAAAAATGTACAGGCAATTTTTTCATGACGCAACGTCAGCGACTAACCTGACGTCAATGACACCTAAAATGACGTCAATGACGTCGTTTCGGTACAAGCGCTCGCAGCGCCGACCTGTCGGTGAGCGGGTTCCCCATTGTTGCAAACTGCAAACACTCGATAAAAACAGTCAAAACTAGATGAACTTAATTTGGCAAACGACTTTTTAACTCAGAAGGCCAACCTGCGTTTCTACTTCTGGGCAAGTCCACGGTAAAATTCACGATATTTTTTTACTTGTTCAGTGCGGTCTCTACAAGTCATGGCAGCAAAGGACCATTAAATACCCTGCATCATGTCAGGCTCTTGTCCTTCTGTGCCCCTGGTATGAGTTAAATTTGTTGTGATTCATACTAGTAATTAGAGCACTGTTTGCTAATTATGAATCACAATGAACTTAATTCATACCAGGGGCATAGAAGGACAAGAGCCTGACATGATGCAGGGTATTACATCTTTCTGTGGTTCCAAAATTTACAGAAAGTGCACTGAATAAGTGAAAAACTGTCACGTTCGTGCAATGGGGTACCGGCGCAACATTCTATCCCACCAGATGTCTCTAGTAGTACCAGGTTAAATGCTATAGGCAAAATAAATAGAGCCAACCTGTTTTTGCTGAATACTGAGAAAACAGAAAATAATATCTCGCTGCAAGTTGTATGATTAATCAAATAATAAAGGAGTTAGAGGCAAAAAAGCTGTTTTGATAATGCATTCACCCTTTTCATTCTAACCTTGTTACTACTAGGGACATCTATTAGTGTTAGTTCCGCCGGTTCCTCATTGCCCTTCTTGATATTATTTGTTTCCCTTTCTCCTTTGGCAGGTACTGGGAAACTTCAACAAATATACCTGTCCACCAAATGCGTTTGAAACCTACGAAAACCTGACGAATTATGCGAGAAATTTGGCCGCCTGCTTCTCACCCGATGGAGATACAGGCAACTTTGAGGACGATGTGGTTGATATTTATAAAATGATATGTGAGGTAGATACTCAGCTATGTTACTCTCTCAATCTCTCTAATATTAGAGAGTTTTCGCAAAGCCCCCGAAACGCCACCGCGAACGCCAATCCCATTGTTTAATGCCACGAATACAGCAGCGAACAATTGACGTTCGCGTCGGCGTTTCGGGGACTTTGCGAAAACTCTGTAATATATGATTCGGTCCGTAGGCGTTTGGGAAATGGCGTGTGGCTCCGTGGATATCTAGAGTTGATAAAGAAGTAATACATATTCTAGACGAATTGTGCAAGAAAACATTTTCCATTTCAGTCTTCCGATCTTCCAATGGGGGCAGAACTAATCTACGGGAGAAAGATCCCAAATGCTACTGTGGGCACATGGGACGAAATACTCAAGAACAGCAAAGTCATAAGAGAGAGTAAAGTAGGTTAACACGCTGGGCTTTCATTAACTTTATCCCTACATGGGTCATGACTTCCACAATTTTGTTATGGAAGTCAATTTGAGAAGATGCTGGGTCTTTAGACTTCCAGCAATTCTTTTTTGGGGTCATGACTTCTTGTTATATTTTACTGGGGTCAAATCATCCCTTCTAATGCTGCTAGGCCTACCGATAGGCGAGCCTGGAGTGTGCGGTTGCCATGGGCGACGGGAATCCCCATTAAGCTGCTCCAGCAAGGATTGGATGTGTTGAAGAAAATTTGACCGGCGCGCGACTTCCAATATCTTGATACCTGCTTCAGTCGGGGTCCTACTGGCGTAAATGGAGACTGAGTATACAGATGGGACTTCCACACTTTCTCTATCAGCGTATCATCGAATTTACCTGCGTTTTTGAGACTTCAGAGATTTATATTTGCGTCATTCAAATTCTGTAGTTTACAGGCTGGCGTAATAGACGCCACACGCAGGCCTAATGAAAGCCCTGCTATATTTTCTCATCTACTTCGCCCACTGCAATGACCGTGAGTGGCATTAATACCCGCGTTCAAGTTGCTTGTGTGGATGCAACAATAATGGCTCAGGTAGTCATACTGGGTGCACTCAACTTGGGGTTAACTCAGTTATACCTAATCAACATACCAGGATACACCGCTATTCAGCAACCTAGGTCAAGTTCTAATCATGGAGGGTTCTGTATTTACATAAAAGATAATTTGGAATATAAAGTGTTTAATCACCTTCCTACTTACCAATCATGGAAGAAACATTGAAATCACGGGTATGGAAAGAAACAATAAGTTAATTTTAGGAAATACTCTAGTTTCGTTCTTCTAAGGTTACTTCTTCTAAGGTTACTTCAGATATTCATGCTGTAGGTTTAGGCCTAGCCCACAATATAGACCATACAAAGAATTTATTGATTCTATTCAACATAACTGACCAATGAGTGAGTCTTGCGTTACTTGCACTGTTGTTGTCAGTCACATTGAACAGCTCTTTATTTTGCCATGCATATTCAATAGGGTAGGCGGTCATATGGGTGTTCAGTGGAGTAACCTTAGAAGAACGAAACTAGAGTATTTACAGACCACTACGAAATCACAAAACAAAATCTGCTTTTAATGATTTTCTAAAACACTACATGTACACACTCATTTTACCCAACCATAACTTATACCCAAAAAGAATAACCCCATACGGGGTCCCACCTCTTACAGACAGTGCTACACTGATAGATAACTTTTTATGCAGATTCTCATCTAGATTTAGCCTAGTACCTGGTCCTACCGATGGTGTCGCTTTTGAATGGTAGGACCAGTCGTGGCCGCCATTTGTGGAGGAATTCTGACAGTGACGTCACTTGAAAATTTCATGTAAATTATGTAAATTTATTCAATTCTCAATACGGCTGACGTACCAGAATGCGGATAGAAGGTGACCGACCTTTGACCCAGGAAATTCACCAATCACGCCGGGGGTTTTCGATGTTAAAAATAGAAAATCTATCAACATAATAGTTCACATACTTACCACCTGCGCCAGCACCGACCAATCAGAGGCACGAAGGCGGTAGGCAAGCGCGTTCAAGATGGCTGCCTTGGAATTGTGTCCGAGGGGAAATGCGACCGTACGGAAATTGCCGAGCAGTTGCCTTCGGAAGTTCCGAATGCCTTTGTTTAAGCAGCTGAAGATACTGAAACTTCCTGACCTCCATTCTCTCATCCAATCGAAATTCCTCTGTACATTTTTCCACGACAAATTACCTTCCTATTTCTCATTGAATTTCTTTGCCCTAGTGAACCAAACGCATACCCATTTAACTAGAAATCATAGTAACCTAATGATTTCAGACGATCCACAGAAACAGAGATTAACAACTTTAATACTGGCTTAGCCACGAGACTGACGCATCTCCTCTGGATTCCTCACTTAACATTCTTAAACACAACCTTCCTCAATATACACTTATCACGGTCTATCACAAATTATTATCATCTCGTTTAAATTATCAATTGTTATTATGGGGTTTCAATTACATTTGTATTTACAGACTACAAAAAAAGGTCATTCATATCCTCACGAGTAGCCCATACTTATCTCACACTGAACCTTTGTTTAAGCAGCTGAAGATACTGAAACTTCCTGACCTCCATTCTCTCATCCAATCGAAATTCCTCTGTACATTTTTCCACGACAAATTACCTTCCTATTTCTCATTGAATTTCTTTGCCCTAGTGAACCAAACGCATACCCATTTAACTAGAAATCATAGTAACCTAATGATTTCAGGGTGATTCCATACTGCTGTCATAACTTTTGCAAAATTAACTCCCAGATATACACGCTTCCTAAAAAACAACAGGAAGTGACGTAAATGGAGGAGGCTGCCATGACAACCATGCAAACACGGAATTTCACTTTCACACGGCCATTACTTTACATCCCATTGAGCAGCAGACCTAATATACCCCGATATTCGCATTCTATCGGGGTACAGATAAGGAGGAAGTTACGTAATCCAGGCAGATTAATGCCTCTGACTAAAGTAAGAAAATCCAATACAAAGATGTGTGCAGTGTTTGTGAGTGTTACCAGCGGATGTTACTAAAATTTGATGGTATATCAAATATGTGTTCGAATTTTTCAAATCGAGCGGAAAATAATGATTTTATGGGCCATTGTTCTCGTGGGCTTGGGGGCCAGATACACTAGTGGGCTTTCCAATTACCTGTTCACCCCCGCTGCTGATTACCTATTTATAGTACTTTGTTTCCCATATCACCATCCAACACATGGTGGGAGGGCAATAAACAGAACAGGCAGGTATGGCTAAAAATACAGCTCTGGGGTCTGGACACCTGGTGTTACGGGTCTTGGCATTTCTGGATCAAAATCTCAACGGGCTTGTTCAGCTAATGGCTCACTGATTTGGACGCAGTTTCTTGGTAGGCCTAGTTTTTTAGATCAATGTTCACGTTATGGTTGTCAACAAGTAGGCCTACTGACATGTAATTCAATGACACGTTAATTGAGTGTGTTGTTTCATTTCTTTGATGAATACAGAGCGGAATTCGTCGAAGCAGTGCCAGTGCATGAGTGCACATGTAACCAAGGTAACTTAGGCTAACTCGGCTGAGGTTGCCAGTAGGCTAGCGCGTGCTAGGCCTAATGGATGAAGGCCGGGACGAATTGTAGGCATGAGATGTGCAGGCTAGGCCTACTATGTAGGCCTACTAGGCCTACACAGCTGGGCCTACCGGCGGTAGGTCGTGTATGAAGGCCTAGGCCTGCGTCCATGATAATGATCAGCAGCAGCAAATCCTCCATTTACGTCACTTCCTGTTGATTCGAAATCTCGAAGGGGGCAGCACAATTATAGAAAGCGTGTATAGTGCTGTACATTCATTTTACTCGCTCCCAAAATGTGAATCTGATAAAATTTTTACTCATAGTCTCTACGGTTTTACTAACTATTATACGAATTACATGATTAATAACTCTAGCTTGGATTGTTTTATTAGAAACTTGCACACAAACATGTCAATTAATTAGATAGAACTCACACGTTTGGACATCACTGGTTTAAAAATAATGTAACTAATTATCTTATTTCTGCAAGAGCACGAACGTTCTAGCGATCTTTTAGGATCTTGTTTGTGCCCTGATCATTGTACAAAAATGCCTTGTAAATATTTGTGTTTTGTTGGTCGAATAAATCATCATTATCATAATCCAGCCATAAAATCCTCCTCTTTTCAGATTGATTGGCACAGTTTGTTTGCTAATCCATACAAGGAATGGAATCTCCACCCGATAGAGCTCCACGTCACTGGTGAATGGAACATGAAGAAGCTCATTGAAATCGAGAAAACGGTCGAGCCGAGGCAAGTCTTCGAGAAAATAGCAGTGATGCAAAGGAACAATTAAATTGCAACATCAGAGAAACTATGGATGTCGTGCAATACCACCAGCACCACTAAAACCACAGTACAACCACAACTAGACCTACAACTTAACGAAAACTACAACAGAAGTCAAGGCATGCTTACAAATGCGTTCAGCACTACCACAAATACCGTAGGTCCAACTACAACTACATGGCGTTGTATTTATAGGTAAAACGTTGCTTACGAAACATTATTTTGAATTTTTTTTTAGGAAACTCCGAAACTTTCTACTTTACCAATTTTTGAACAAGAATACAGGCGCCATGCCGCGATGTATCAAGGATGCTGGAACCACCGCTACGTGGGGTAAGTACAACCTTCAGTTGAGAGCACAATTATAATTGGAAACAAAACTCCCGAGTTCCGAACCACCCCAGAAATCCGTGAAGACAAGTATAGCGACGTTTTGGGCACTAGGTGATTTTAGGGGGTCGTATCTCGCCATGGCTTTTCCATCCCAGGGATACCACCAATACCCATACCTAGACTTCCGCTCTAAATCATAAGACTATCCTGTGGAATGTAAAACATGAGGAGACTGCCCCTTTAAATGTTACTGGTTCACTCAGAATGCCGTTATCAGAAGACATTCTCTGCTGTATCTGCCCATGAGCCATGTGAGCGCGAAAGGACATTATTCATTGTTGTTTGCCTTGTTTGCCAGTTAAGTGGGTCAAGAAATGAGAACATAAACTTAACGGCTGAATCAAGATCAAGGCAGAAAGTGCCCCTAATTCACCGATCAAAATAATCCGAATCGCTGCGTACATTCATGCGAAAAATCATGGGGATCATCCTAGACATCTCATCTTTCCTTAAACCGTTCTATGGCTAAATCAGGCCCCAAAGGCGTCAGTTATTGCGGGACGCTGAGGTACATAGAAAATGCTCATTTTAGCCCCAAATTACGAAAAATACGACTAAATCTTTGGTATCGGATGGACCAGGCTCGACACAATAATGTAATACTCTACTGCTTCTGACGGGGTTTCATGGAGACTGGTTTCGCGATGCCAGAGAAAAGTATCTGGAAACGAAAAATCGAGCATGAAAATAAAGAGCACCCAGTGCCCAAAAAGGGTGGGAGAGCATCGCCACTGATGTAGTCTCCTAAAATCTGATGTACGCTAAAGGGTGGCGCACACTTGCGATTTTTCGAGCGATTTTCTAGGCGACCGGCCATGCGACCAGTGTAGCGACTGAACATATTTTTAGTTTTTGTTGACTCGTTTGCGACAAATGCTTCCTTGGAAGATCAGTGATGTCGCGGATGACATCACCGATCGACCTCAAAGGTAATTATCGCATGCGACATACATGTAGTAGAGTCGCATCGGTAGTTGCCCCCATTTTAGTCGAACGTGTGCGCCGCCTTTAAGGCGTACGGAGTGCCACACTTTCGAATTGGATTCATAAAAATATGGCAAAAACGAGAGAGAGGGGGCTGTTGCCTTCGACGAGGGTTCTCCTCGTCCTCCCGTTTGTTTTGTTTTCAGCATGGCGCGGCAAAAGGAGCCGAGGTGAGCCTCTATGGCGATTTTGTCTCGGTAAACTCCGAATCGCCTTTAAGACAGCACTCCTTGCTTTGGTGGAAAACACAAGGGAACAGCCTGTTACCACGGACAAGAAGGTATTGTAGTGATTAATTTCGACGTTTCTCATTCAGTGTATGGAGGCCTTTATGGTCACGCACCTGTAATGCACTGGTCAATAAGAAGTCTGAACCCCCCCCCCCTCGTTCAGACATTCGACACTTATTCGACACTTAAAGGGAAACTGTTCGCCAGGAACTCGACACCAGTTCAGCCAGAACCACCAGCACTTTCGCCAGGAATTCGACACTGCTTTTTTCTTCAACCCCCAGGAGCTCGCCTTTTTTTCGACAGCAGTTTAGTGAGGACGCCAGGAATTGACACACATAGTGGGGGGGGGGGGGGNTTATACAGTAAAAAATGTTTTTTTTATCAAAATATAAAAATATCCATAACATGTATAGGCGCCCTATGTAAAGGCCCGAACCCACTGACGCGTTTTAACGCAGCGGGAAAACGCACCGGCAGAAAATGCTTTGTTAAAATGTAGCGGACCGAGAAATTAACAAAGGATTTGCCGGGCAGTGATGAAACCGCGGCGGCAAAACGCGACAGTGGGTTACGGCCTTAACACTTATTAAGTATCTAGGAAAGAAATCCCTGAATAATCCTCTCGGCTTGGGCCTACCTGCTTGCAGTGCCAGCCATTTCTCCTCTGTCATCCTCGTTCCCGGCAGGTTATAACTACCGTACTGTCACAAGTCTACAAGTACATGAATAACTGTCCTAGAAGCGAGGTTAGGAAATCGCACAATGGGTTTCGTGACGAAATTCTGTCGTCGGTCGACACGCATTCGACAGCGGCTCACCAGCTCGCCAGGATTGCGACGTTTGCCTTAAAGTCTACTCGACAGGAATTCGACAGTTACGGAAATTATTTACCTCAGACACTCGACGGCAACACGACACCATATTTTTTTAGCCCGCTTGGCCGCAAGGCCCAGCAGGGCTTATGCTGTGGTTGGGGTCATTTAGTGGTGGTCTGTCGTGCGTTAGTACGTACGGCGGTACGCGTCAGTAAACTTTTTGTTTGTTAGCGCTCTAGCCCCTTTATTTTTTGACGGATCTTTTTTGTCTTTGGTGGGTGTATATATGGGCCTAATGTCTTGGTCGAGTTCGATTTTGAGCGCGGTTGGATTCCTATTTTGGACCCTAGGGGGCGGTTTGTGAAAAATTTCAAAGTGCTATATTTTGATAATGATTTGAACTATTGTGTTGAAACTTTGTACTCGTGTACCTCTAGGTCATAGCAACTTACACACACAATTTCGGTGAAATCTGATTCTTAATTTTGCCACTAGGGGGCCAAAACCAAAATCAGTGAAAGTGCTATTTCTCCCTAACCAAGAGATGGATTTTTGTCATTTTTTTTCATGGGTATATCTAATAAGGATACATAAGTTAGTATTCGATTTTTTAATTTGACCTACTTTTCAAGGTCACAGAGGTCAAAGTTTGTCTGGAATTACGAAATTGGCTCTTTTTGTAATGATTTGACCTATTGCTTTGAAACTTCCATTTATACGGCAATTTCACATGTTTTACCTAAATGGCTTTTTTGAGGTTGCTGATGATTCCCACCACCATGCTTCAAGCCAAGCGGGCACAGTGCCATTGGCACTATTTTTTTGATTCGCCAGGTATTCGACGGTGGAGGAATTTTCGTTCGCCCAGAACTCGACGCCAAAGCGGCGTCGACCCCTGAACGGGGGGGGGGGGGGGGGGGGGNTTAGAAATGGCGAGATGGCCCGTGCTCGTAGATTGGTCCCAGAGTTTCGTTGGAAGAAACCGTTCGGACACAACGTACCCCTAGCCTAATGCTTCAAACCGTAAAGTTTTCGTTGTGGGTTGACCTTGATAATTTCAGGGTTTGGGGGTACTGAAAATATGAGGGTTAATTTCGCACGATATTTCAATGCAGCCACTCCATATCGGCGTAGTAATACACTTAGCCCATTGGGAGACAGGCTTATGATAACATCACTATCAAACTTTCCCAAAAGTTATTTTTCTCTTAATAATTGTCATTTTACCCCACCTCAGTTAAACAATGATTGTGCAGCCATCCGGAACTGGATTAACTTGCAATAGGTATGAACCGATAGCTTATGCTCGGGTGCATTAGAAATAAACTAAATTTTTATGGCTATTGTAGTTGGTTTCCCCACAATGACGATTTTTGTAAGTGTTGCGTTTTTTCTGGGACACCCTGTAGTGGATGCCACCCATAAGCGGCGTTCGTCACCCGAAATGACGAACCCGGAGACCATTTTTTTCACCGCGAGTGGCGCTGGGGGCGGCACAACCGAAGACCTAGTCTCGCGCAACCAGCCCCTCGTTCATACTCCGAGGTCGTCGGACCGAGGGTCTGGCACAGAACAAAATTCTCATTGTAAATGTAATTGGGTCAGTGACCTTATTCCGATGATTCAAAATAAGGAGAGCTTCGCTGATTGGCTAGTCACTACCAATGCATCATGGGTCTCAAAAGTTGGTGACGTGTAGGCTGTAGTTTTACTGTAGTAATAGGCCTACTGTAGTTTTACTCGCATGCTGCATGTTTTTTGCATTGATTGTGCATGCATGCATGCAGTGCAGTGTAGTTGTGTTCTACGTCATCGTCGATAGATTGTCGGCCATGATGGTTTTACAAGTCAAAGTAACCATATGGACCAGACTACGGGGTATTTTACTTGCCCTTGCAAAGAAACAAGGTACAAGGCACCACCGCTTACTGTCCCATGCGATGGACGTGAAGGGCCGGGAAGGAAACCCCATATGGCCCGGGCTGGATTCGAACCCGGGATCTGCTGCTTGCTGAGCGGACGTGATAACCACTCGTGTTTCAGGCTCCTCGAGCATGTTCATCAGGTGTCGTGTGGGGAGAGTTTGTGATCACGTTCAATACATTTTGTGAATGCTTCACATTTTCCTCTTCGACTCCACACACACCCTAGAGGTTGAGACTGATTATACACACAGATTATTTAATTTCTTTGCTGAAGGTCTTCGTGGACTTGCAACAAACTGAAGCATTCAACCTGAATCCGACTTTTTAAAATACGTTTCAGATAAGAACCAAGGTGGTGATGATAGGGGGTCCAAAAAGGGTCACCGAGGCTAAGTTCTCGAACGGGTTCTATAAGTATGTAAGTGCCCTCGAATCTTATACATGTTATAGGAAAAGCATGCTTGACAACTATTTTCGAATGTTTGATGATATTTTTCCTCGGCTGAATAAAAGCATAGGCCTAAACATAGATCAGCATTTGTAAGTCGTTAGCCCAAAATAGGCAGAATCTAGCTTAATCGAAGATTTGACGCAGAGTGGATCGAGCATTTTAGACAGTGCTTCGAACAAAGATTGGTAAATACATGCATAAACAAGTAGGCCTATACGATGACATCTTTCCGAGTTTGTTCGCTGGATGGGGGGGGGGGGGGGGGGGNCAAGCATGAGGCGGTCAGAAAACCATTGCCCAATCAGAGTGCAGCATTTTTAGGGTGTGAATACTAAATAATTATGACCCATAATAACAACAAAAAATAACAAGAATCTTTCCTATACATAGGAAGAACCTCTGTGATAAAATTCAGTCAATTTTGGAAAGATGTTAAGTGATTTGTAAAGCACAAAACTTTAAGGTCAAATGGGGTGAAACCACGAAATTCGTAATTCTCCAAGTTATCCTGCCAATACAGGGAGTGCAACTGGAGTATGGAACAGCCGCACCAGATTCACTGGATGTTCTATTTCAGCAGGGGTTTGTGTGAACGGATGAAGAGGAGCAAGTTAAAAATCTCTGCTGTGGGAGGATGTGCAAACGTGATTCTGACGTCTGACGTATAGTTGTACCACGTCGGCTTGTTGTACTTGACTCGATGACGCGAAGACTCGATGGCGCGATGACTCGATGACCGCCAAAATTATTCAATGAAATTCAGCTCGTTATTTCTAAGAAGTGGAATGGATCAACGGCAGAAGTGGACCGTCGTAGTGTCGCCAGCTACCAAGAGGTGAATTGAGGTTGATATTCAACGTAAATCATGAAATGAAGGATAGCCTCGAACTGGGCCTACAGCTCCTAAGACCTTGAGAATTTACTATGGGTCCCTTTTGAAATGTTGTAGGGATTGGTCTTGTCTCCCTATTCCAAACCCCGGAGGAGGTATAGCTTTAATTTTCAGCCCTTTTGAGCAATGACCCTACTGCATGTTCCTCACCTTCCTAAAAATAGTAACCCAGTGTTCTGAAATGCGGAACTCGAATTAAAATAAGGCATTCACCAATTATGCAGGAAATTTAATTGGCCTTCTTCGCGCCTTCGTGTCATCGCGCCATCGAGTCAAGTACAACAAGCCTACCACGTCAACTAGTTCTTGTTCAAACGCTTAAATTTTTTCGTTCAGTTGACAATCAAGCCATCGGCGCCCTTTCTGGTCAACAAGATAAGCGCTGAAAGGTTCAGGTCTCAGATGGAGGCCCTGGCCCTCAGAGAGCCCACAATAGATTTCTTACTTTTCCTGTAAGTATCTGATTAGATAATGGAATTTGCATTCTTTCCCATCCATTTCCCATCTACTTGGCTGAAAGATTCACCTACTATTTCAGGAAACCTGACGCGACATTGGTGAACGCCTACAACGAAGTGGAGAGAGGAGGAATCAGTGAGAATTTTTAAAAATTCTTACAGGGATATTAAAACAGTTCTTGTGAGGAAACTTGTCATGTTTTTCATGCCGCACGCTTTAGCTTTTAAAAATGGTATGCGGGCTCGTGCGGTGACCGCGCCAGCACTCATTTACCACAACTTATACTCCAGAAATTTCGCAAATTTTCTACCCCAAACGGGGTTTTCTTCAGGATGGCACTTTCAAGTCGAGCTACCAGAAGTGTAGTTGGTAGCTCGACTTCAAAGCGCCAGCCTGAAGAAGACCCCAGTTGGGGTCGAAAATTTGCGAAATTTCTGGAGGACGACTCCTTTTATTATGTCATTTTGTGTGTCGCCTTTTTTGTGCTCTATTTTTTTGGACAACTCATACTAATGTAGAAATAATGCAGTTGTCGCAGACCGCACGGGGAACCGAACCCGGATCTCCCACGTGCAAGGGAGGCAGTCGTTCTTCCATTGAGTCCGAATATTCAGCTCGAGGGCATAACACCTCCTAAATCTACCACATTCCTCCTCATCTTATCCTTGAGATCCTTCACCCGTTACGGCTTACGGTAGCTATCACATCTGATCAGACTCGGCATGGAGAAAAAGCGGAAATCCGCCAAGAATCCGAAACTGTAATTATAGCTTTTAACAATTGAATAAACTATACACTGGCCTTAACACATGTAGGGTATAATAATAATGAAATAACAAGGCCAAGCAAAACAGTTGGAATGCGGCCACAGCGGCATTGTTTCTGTAGCCCAACCACCTTGCTACCTCACGTATCTAGGCTAGTGCCAATATGATAAGAGATAAGGGGAGGGGACGGGAGGGGATGATCCACATGACAAGTTTCACACCAGTTAATAGTACTGTATAAACTGCAGACCACCAAATTATGTCTAGCGGAATTCCGTGGAATTCCGCGTTTTCTCCATGCCGGATCAGACTCCCTCTCTTCAGTGTGATCCATGCATTAAGGTAAAGACAGCCGAAGCCAAGATGGGAAAGGAAAGCGCCTTCACCGACAACGACAAATGAATCGAACCCGGCTCTCCCACGTGCAAGGCAGGCGTTCTTCCGTCGAGCCGAAAGTCCAGACGTTAGGCTGGAGGGCCTTCCACTCCCGAATCTACCACGCAGTGCATGCCCTGATTTGAGACTCTCTTTTTTTCAGCAATACATTGGGCAATTGTTCAAGAGCCGTTTTACAACCCTTCGTCACAAGAGTAGGTATCTCTTCAACTTCTATTTTCGTGATACTGGATGAACAACGGGTGAAATGAGGTAGCCTATTGTCAGTCATTGCGTATGAAACAATATTGAGGTAGTAGAAAACCTGATTGGTTACAGGCTGTGTATAACCACAAACAATTATGACATAGGATCCTACGAACACTCCTCATGAATTGCAAAATTATATTGAATTCTCTTAGAAATTCAAAAAATAGATACATGTGATATGAAACAGTCCTCACAACAAGAGGTCCACGGGTCTGGCGCTCCGCTGATATTTTGCACGAAGTAGGCCTAGGCTCACGTCATTTGCTCTTTGCAGGTATCTTAACTACGGAAGAATGGGCTTCATCATGGGTCATGAATTCGGGCATGATTTTGACGGCCTCAGTACGTATAACAACCGGTACTATTTTGCGCATGTGCATGAACACGTGAAGGGAAATGGCATTCAGTTTCAGTAGTCAACTTACCTTAGTTGCATTGCCATTGATATTTTGATTCTTTGGTAAGAAGTTCACAAAAATCATAGGTTTTTGTTAGTGGTTTATGAATTTATATCGAGTGAGAAGGTTAAGCTCTTTGGTGAAATGAAGTAGGTAGGCTATAGATGAGTTCAAACTTCGCGCATGTGCAGTTTGCCGTTTTCCTGGTCAGTACGGAAGCCGGTGTGTTTTCATTGGTTTTAACAAAAGATTCTGGCAATCGGCGGCATTTTTGGTGGACAGGTTCTTTTCGATATTAATTACGCTGTGAAAGGGGTACTAGTTGAGGAAAGGAAAATTCACTGGTTTTCCCGCAATCTCACCAAAGCGTGCGAGAGGTCGAGCGAAGAATGGAGCGAATTCGCTATCTACAACCCATTTTTGCCCATTCAGAGACCCATCATGGGTCTCAAAAGTATCAAAATCTTGATATTTTGAAAAACATGCACTTCTAACCAGTTTCGGCTAAACATTCCAAAACATCATACTTCTTGGTTTATAGGTGAGCTCTCTCTAATATCAATTTTTTTGTGAAAAATAGAAAAATCTCAAATTCTGGAAATTTTGATAATCTCAAATATCTCAGCAACCACTCAACAGATTTTGATGAAACAAAGTCCACGATCCTTAGACGGCCCCACTCTATCAAAATTGCAACAAAAGGTCACAAAAAATTACATCATCAAAATGTTGATTTGTAGGATTTTTTGTGAATTACGATATTTGCAAATTTTTCAAAATTTTGATGTAGAAATATGACCAAGAAGATGTACTTTCATATGGAACAAACCGTGTTAAAATTGGCCCAGAAGTATTTGAAATATTCAAAGTATCAGGTGTACATAAACTAATGTCCATGACTTTACCAGAAGAACAAATGACAAAATGTTAAATCGAAATGCTCCCGGGCAAACCTTGAATTCCAGACACAGAGGGTACTCAGACACCTGATCACACCAAGTTAGAAGATTTTAAGTGAAATGGCCAAGAAACGTGCCACCAAATGACCAAATGATGAAGTTTGACCTCTGTGGCCTTGAAAGTAGGTCAAATCAAAAACCTGTTACACGTCATATACCTAATTAGATGTACCGATGATAAAAATTTGGAGACGATCCAGACGTTTGTTTAGGAATTATTGGAATTTGAGTTTTCGTTTTTGCCACCTGATGGCCAAGCTAAGAGTCGAATTGGGCTGAAACTTCGTGTCATAGTCATACGACATAGGGTGTACCAAGTTTGAGGTCAATACTAGCCTTAACAGTTACCAAATGTGCCACTTCTGAACTTTGCCCTCTGTGTCCTTGAAGGGTAGGTCAAATAAAAAAATACCGTGCTATTCGCACTTAAGACCCCTCGGCTGTGGGTGTAAATTGAATTATGTGTTCATTGAACGTTGCATGTGTGATATGTGATGAAAATCGATAGGTTTGTGAAGGATCCACACATACACCTTTCCACCAAAAATGAGGAAAGTTAGATTTAATTTGAACGTGCCAGAGTGGTAATGTCATTTTCGCAAAGCTCCCCTGGTGGCCAAATAGAAAGTCCGATTTGGCTGAAAATTGATAGGTTCGTGGAGGACCCACATATATACCTTTAAACCAAAAATCAGGAAAATCCGATTTAATTTAAACGTGCTAGAGTGGTAATGTCGTTTTCGCAAAGCACCCCTGGTGGCCAAATGGAAAGTCCGATTCGGCCAAAAATCGATAGGTCCGTGGAGGACCCACATATGTACGTTTAAACCAAGAATCAGGAAAATCACACTTAATTTGAACGTGCTAGAGCGGTAACGTCGTTTTTGAAAAGCGCCCCCTGGTGGCCAAATGGAAAGTCCGATTCGGCTGAAAATCGATAGGCATGTGAAGGACCCTCATATATACCTTTAAACCAAAAATCAGGAAAATCCGATTAAATTTGAACATGCTAGAGCGGTAACGTCGTTTTCACAAAGTGCTCCCTGGTGGTCAAATGGAAAGTCCGATTCGGCCGAAAGTCAACAGGTTCGTGGAGGACCCATATACCGTAGAGTCGGTTCTATAACATCAATCCAAAATTCAAGATTAACAACGCCCATTTTACTACGTACTGGTCACATGTTGGTCAAGACTGACATTCGTGACGGGGATTTGAATAGGCCGTCAGTACTAGGCGCTATTTACGGATTTGTGGTTTCATGGAATAGAGATCAATTTCACCATGCATTCAAGAATTCCACGGCTCTGTTGTTAGTGGTTGACAAAAGCTTTGGATTCTTTATTGATACAAGTTGTATACTGCGGCATTTGACCGACTTCATAGGCCTAGTGATATCCCACCACCTCATGTCTTATTCGCAAGAAACTGACTAGGCCTTCTTCTGTGCGCCATTGGTCGATCAGTGCAGGCGGGAAACCGGGCTCTGACATAAGCCGTTTTTACACTACGCAGAATTTTGGCCTGGACGAACCGTGCCGTGCTCGACCCGGGCCAGGCCCGCCTCAGAAAGAGCATTTTACCCCATTTACACTGCACCATGATAACCGCGCCAATATCTGAATCGCCGGCTCTCCTTTCTGTGGAGGTAGGAAATCTCCGTCATTTTTAATATGGCTGCGCCCATGATCATTCGCGGCAATGACGTATTGAGTTCAAGGCCGATAAATGAGCATGCGCACTTCACTAAAGGCGAGTCATTCAAGTGGGCCGAGCCCAGTAGCGTGTTTACACTGTCATGACTGTGCAGTTTTCCAGCGGAACCGTGCTCGACCCGGGTCGAACCCACCTCCTGTTGGGGGGTTCGGCCCGGATGAAAGTAGCGCCGTGCCGAGCCCAGTTGTGCCGTGCCAACCCATTTACACTATCACCTTTTTTGCCGCGCCGTGCTCGACCCGGCACGGTCGAAAACACGTAGTGTAAAAGGGGCCATAGTAATGAACTGGGGCAGGACTTCGGCATATAATGCATTGATGTTATAGAACCGACTCTACGGTATATACCTTTAAACCAAAAATCGGGAAAATCCGATTAAATTTGAACGTGCTAGAGTGGTAACGTCGTTTTCACAAAGCGCCCCCTGGTGGTCAAATGGAAAGTCCGATTCGGCCGAAAATCAATGGGTTCGTGGAGGACCCATATATATCTTTAAACCAAAAATCAGGAAAATCCGGTTAAATTTGAACGTGGTAGAGCGGTAACGTCGTTTTCACAAAGCGCCCCCTGGTGGCCAAATTGAAAGTCCAATTCGGCCAAAAATCAATAGGTTCGTGGAGGACCCATATATATACCTTTAAACCAAAAATCAGGAAAATCCGATTTAATTTGAACGTGCTAGAGTGGTAACGTCGTCAATGGACAGACAGACAGACAGACGGACGGACACCGCAGGGGACGACAATACCCCTCGGGCCGCCCGCGGGCCGAGGGGTAAAAACCGTTATATATGTTATGTGTCCTCACTAGATACACATATGATAAAAATTTGGAGATGATCCAGTCATTAGTTGAGGAGTTATTGCACTTTTTGTGTTTTTGGTTTTAGCCACCTGGTGGCTACTCAAAAATCAAATCGGACCTAAACTTGGTGCAGTGATCACCTAAGGGGTATGTATGTACACCCTTAGTCAATAATAAATGCCCAGCTAATTTTCCGGCATATCTCAATGAATATTTTTCATAGCCACGTTTTCTTTTCATACGCATAATCTAGGGCCACTGGGACACCTTTTAAGACCATAAAACTTGAAATCATTACACAACAGTGTTTTTGGCAAAAGTTTGAAATTTGGCCAAAATATCATGTTTTTTTTAATACTCACTTGTTCGGGTTGAAACTGGCACTGTTTTGAAGCCAGTCTGTTTCTGGACAATACAATTTTTTTAAGTTCAAAATTGAGCAACTTTGTGACGATTTATGATGATTTTTCTGTGGAATAAAATCCCCGCAATTCCAGTTGACCCCAAGCCACATTTTATCAATACCGCGATCACGTGCCCTAATTCAGTAAGTCTATTGAAGGCCTATTCAAACCGGGGCTTATTCAAACATTTATGTTGATCCCAATAACAGGTTACGCAGGTGTTTATGACTGTCACAAGGCCTGTCAGTCACCAAGTTGGCCTATTGTGAGACACACGATTCATAATTTCACAAGGGGCCTATTACTCCATGCCAGTCGCTCGTTTTGTGGCCGAGAGGCCAATAAATATTCACGACTGGGTAATGCTAAAACCCTGTGCCTTGAGTGCCTGGAACGAATGGCAAGAACTGGGAAAAACCATTTTACAAAATCATCAGTAACTTTGCTTTAAATGGGAATTTTAGCATTCCGAAAATTTTCATGTGTCAAAAAGCAGATTGGCTTCAAAATAGTGCCAGTTTCAATCCGAACAAGTGATTATTAAAAAAACATAATATTTTGGCCAAATTTCAAACTTTTGCCAAAAACACAGTTGTGTAATGATTTCAAGTTTTATGGTCTTAAAAGGTGTCCCAGTGGCCCTAGATTATGCGTATGAAAAGAAAAAGTGGCTATGAAAAATATTCATGGAGATATGCCGAAAAGGTAGCTGGGCATTTATTTTTGACTAAGGGTGTACCAAGTTTCAGATCAATAGCCCCAACAGTTACAAAACGTGCCCTGCCAACGAAGGACGACAGACGACGACGGACGTTCAACCATCGTAAGAGGTCCCCACAGGTGAGCTAAAAATTGTGCGACCCACCGGCAATCCTTCGTTGAAAGCCATTACAACATTGACTTCCGTCTTGGACAGGTCAAAATGGCTACTGCGCATGTGCGGGTTTCCAAGAAATCGCCATGACGACTTGGATGATGACCTAGTTTGACTGATCAATAGGTCTTGACCCAAGGACCCTGAACGCCGCGGAGCGGCAAATGCGCGAAGCGCGACTAAACACTGAGGCGGGTGACATTGATTCATACCACCTTAGAGACGAAATCTGACCTCCTCACCAAAAACTGCCGAAATGGTCGTTCTATGCGGTTTGAAGGCGAAATTTCTTTATGGAGGCCTGTGGAAGGTTATTTAAGGTCGATCTATACCTATTGCGTGGCACTGAACTGCCCAACTTTAACTTGTGATAATTCATTTATAACAATGATTACAAAAACATTTTTAGTATGGTACGTTACGTATGAAGCATCTAAGTGAACCTTTACCCTAAATAACTGGATCCTAGTTCCGGATTGCCCAGAAAAATGACTTTGTTGGAAAGACCGAAAAAAATTCCTTGAGCAATTTTACGTCAACATGCTTTGTCGCATCGAAGCAAACTCTGTTGGAAAAGACGCAGCCATGCCTAGCGCATGTCCGNACTTGTTGATGGTCAGGACGCAAATAAGGTGCTGCCACCTACATGCTTGGGTACTCTATCATGTTTGGAGTCCCACTAAAACATGGCGGATGTCCCAGGTTATTTCGGGTACTGCCCGCGCTGTGGCGCGGGCGTTTTTTTTAAACGTGTGAGGCCCTCGTTTTATGCATGCAGTTCAGCTTTAAGCCGATTAAGTTATGAATTAGCCCATCGCCGCATTTGTATCATTAAAATATTCGGTGTTGTCGTGGCGAGCCCGGTAGCCCAGTGGTTACAGCCCAGCAGGAGCAAAGAATGGTTTTCGACATCCGTGGGTTCGAGTCCGGTCGATGGAAGGACTTTTTCTCCCCATTTTTTTTGTGTTCCCATCAATCTGGATCTCTAAAGGGCTCCGCACACTGGCGACTAAAATGGGGGCGACTGCCGATGCGACTACTACGTCGCCTGCGATAATTACCTTTGAGGTCGATCAATGATGTCATACACGACATCACTCATCTTCCAAGGACGCATTTGTCACAAACGAGTCAACAAATACTAAAAAAACTAAAAATATGTTCAGTCGCCTCTGTGGTCGCAAGGGCGGTCGCCTAGAAAATCGCTCGAAAAATCGCCAGTCTGCGGAGCCCTTTCAGAATGGCCAGTCATTTTTGCACTCATTTTATCTTGTAATAGAACCTAACCACAAACCACAAATTGGCCAATACATGTATTAGGTGTGCATGTCAGCTCACGGTTGGCCAACTTCTAAAAGGACCTTGTTTTGGTCTATACTCTTAATTCAAGATAATCATGCAATCATGCACACGTAATTGGCCAATTTGTGGTTTGTGGTTAGGTTCCATTGCAAGGTAAAATGAGTGCAAAAATTACTGGAGATTCTGAAAAGCACTTTACATTGGCCGGCGCGTGACTGTGGATGTCGATTCCAACTACCGACATTTTATATTCAGGTCCGTTTGAGGAGTTTGGGGCCAATAGGACTGCAGGAGATATACCTGCCTTGGTCGAAGCCGCTGCCTGTGTTGTCAAGCATTACGATGCCATTTATGACTACCCGGGGAAAAAGGTAAGATCGTCTGCAGATGCGGTTTTCTTGCACTGATCCTCACAAGTACTATGGCACAGCTTAACCCGCCGGCCATTTAGGATTTCCTTTATGGTCTGCTCGTTGGTGCGTTGGCCTTGTTAAGCAACGGAGATCGCGATCACTACGTGGATTGGTGACCGGCGCGCATACGATATATCTGGCAGACCTTCCCAGTCGAACTTGGAAAGTGTAGTGTCATCTCTGCCCGAAGGGGGAGATGGTGCATTGAACCCCATTGCAGCTACTATTATATTGGGTGGCCCAAAAAAATGATAACACTTTTTAAACTCGAATAATTCAAAAACTATTGTACGTATAACTTTGAAATTTTACTGGTAGTAAGATAGGGATGTTTGACAATTCCACCCCAAATTGCAGGTCAAGAGCATAAAAACTGAAAATTGTGACATTTTGAAACTTTTTGGCCAAGACAAGAAATGCCGTCTGAGAAGTTACATCAGACCTACCCCAGTTCACATAAACAATGGACAGTGTGTCCCTCGTCTAGCTCGAAGACGGCACACAAGCAGACTGACTCGGAACTATCTGGAGGAGGCAACTCCTCACTCTATAAGGAAGGGGGAGTGGCCGCCACAGTCACCGGACTTGAAACCTATGGATTACGCCATGTGGAACAGTCTCTCGGAAAAGGTTTACGAAGGGTGGACGAAACCATCACGGAAAATGAACTGAAGGAGAGAATTCGGGAGAAATGGGCAGAAATAATCTTAGAAGAAATACGAAATTCGATTTCCTGGTGGAAAAAGCGCTTGCGTGCCGTCTTTGAGCAAGACGGGGGACACATTGTCCATTGTTCATGTGAACTGAGGTAGGTCTGATGTAACTTCTCAGACAGGTGTAAAGTTTTTCAGTGTTTCCGTGTGTCAGTGTCCCCTCTATTGTTCTGGAAACACTGGCAGATAGATCGACACGTTTCTCTGTGTGCCCTCCATTGTCGAGTCGCGGCTTATTCCGTCAGACAATAGCAGGGGAACATTCGCAGATGGGGAACGCTCCAAAACGTTACACCGGCATTTCTGGTCTTGACCGAAAATTTTCAAAATGTCATAATTTTTCACAGTTTTTATGCTATGGACTACGGTGGCCCAAACATGCCATGTATATATTTTTGTCCACATTAAAATATTCTGAACATTATTGTATTTTTTCTCGAATTTCCACCCGGGTGGAAATTCGAGAAAAAATACAACAAGATGACATTGTAAATGTCGTATGGTTCCCGATGTACAGGTTCTTCTACAAGAATGGTACACTGATAGAGATCCAGAGTTAATGGAACCAGGGTGGGGTAGGGATAGATTTTAGGCCTAGAGGATTTGTTTCTGAATAGATGGTTGTTTCGTGGAACAATGAATGATAAAGTTATAACTGAAAACGTAAGGTAATAGGGCATGCCCCTGAAGAACTAAAGGCGGTAAAAGTATTATATTAGGCCTAGGCCTAGCTACAGTGACAGGCGAACGCCAACCGACTGCCGCCAAGGTGGAATGGTTGTGGTCAATGTGGATGGTAACTAAGTGGCAGAATGGGTGGTTGGTGAGAGGATGCATTGTCCACGTATGGCCAATGCATCCTCTCACAGAGTGTTGGTGTCTTTCCCCTCCCCTCTGTTTGGAATACAGCAACAGTGGCCCACGAAAAAAACACACAGCCGACTGGAAGCCGTAAAATAAGGGTTCGGTAGGTCTAGCCGCTAGGCCTAGGCTAGTCCATGATATTCTAATCGCACCATAATCTTCTTTCCCTCTTCTTGTTTGCAATAGAGCAACATATGTGGCCTACACAAAAACACACAACCGACTGGAAGCCGCACGCAGCGTAGGCCCTCGCGTCCCGAAAACAAAAGTACCGGGGGTAGGCCTACATTAAAAAAAACAAAATCCCACTCGACGTGACCTCTTTGGCAATTCTCCCACTCTCCAACACACACACTGCACTCTCCCACCCCATAGGCCAACCATACGCAATGGGCATATAGATTTGTTCCAACTATGTCATCAAAATCTGAGCTGTTGAATCGCCTGACTTTTTGCATTCATTTCTACACTGTACTTCCCCAAGCAACGTGTACATCATACGCCGGCGGCTGAAACCCATGACGTCACGAAAACTTGTGCTGTTCAACCGCCTGACACAATGCACACTTCACTGCCGTACACGACGCAGACCAGTACAGCGCTTGCAACAGGCGGTGGCATATCGTTACGTCAACAATACTTGTGCATCTCCAAAAACACCCAAATATCTTTAAATCGAACATCGCTTTCTCCACAGTATGAGTCACTATCTACATCTTTCCCAATTATCTACTGATGGACAGTCATAACAACGAGCAACTTCATCCCCTTGGTACCAAACGAACGCCTATGAGCTACAAACCCGAAAATCACCTACACTATAAAAATATCAGCAGCGATCCATAAAGGCCTTCGTCGTGTACAGCCGCCTGTCGGCGGGTTCCGGGATCATTGCGTCAAGATACATTGACAGAGATCAGATACATGTACAGTGATAGAGATCGGGATACACTGACAGAGATCAGGATACCCTGATGTGATGTGATGCGGTGCGGTACGGTGTGGTGCGGTGCAATATGATATGATATATGATATGATATAATATGATGATATATGATATGATATGATATGATGATATGACATGACATGACATATGACATGACATGACATATGACATGACGTATGACATGACGTATGACATGACATATGACATGACATGACATTTGACATGACATGACATAGGACATGACATGACATATGACATGACATGACATATGACATGACATGACATGATATATGACATGAAGGAAATGGACATTCTCAGTAACCTAAGTATGTCTGATATCATGCATCTAGCTCTACCACAGGCATAGATATTTCAGATTATCAAGTTTGACCTTGACCTTGACCTCTGATTGTCCAAGCCGTTGCATAATCGAAATCGGTATCATCAATAACCTAAGTATAGGTGATATCATGCCGCTATCTCTCTCACAGGCAGAGATATTTCAAATTATAAAGTTTGACCATGACCTTGACCTCTGATCATCGAGGTCGTTGCATAATCGAAATCGGCATCATCAATAACCTAAGTATAGGTGATATCATGCCTCTATCTCTACCACAGGCAGAGATATTTCAAATTATCAAGTTTGATATATCAAAATCTCATGATATTTCAATCACACGGACACGTGAGTCTGAGAATTTTAACACAGTCCAGTCCTTGGATAAGCAGGCATGAACTGAGGCTTGTTTCATGTTGCTCAGTTGACAATATGGCAAGTTATCTCAAAATATCAAATTTGTGATATCGATATCACCATGACCCCTACATCTCAGATCAAAAGTAATCAGTCCATTCGATTCCTAGGGTATGAAAACCTAAGGGTAGAACTTGTTTCCGTTGCTGTAGGTGCTAAAGGAGCCGAGTTATGGCATCAGATAAAAGTGTGACGGACAAAATATCATGTCTGATATGTTGATTACATCATGATGGAGGCATCTGATGTTGAAAATGATTAGCTCATTGGATTGCCCAGGTGGACAAACCTAGGGGTAGGATGTGTTACCAGGACTGTAGCTGTTGATGGAGATAAGATATGAAGGCGTGACAGACGGACACACACACACACACACACACACACCTACACACACACACACACACACACCATGACCAAAAACAATATGGTTCCCGATCTGATTGATCGGGAACCATAATAACTCCTGAACTAATGACTGGATCACCTCCAAATTTTTGCCATAGGTGTATCTACTGAGGGTACATTACATATGTAACGGTTTTTTTATTTGACGTACTTTTCAAGGTCACAGAGGTCAAAGTTCAAAATTTTGCCTTTTGGTGGTACATTTCGTAACCGCGTGTGCTATTGACCTGAAACTTGGTACATAGGCCTATATGCCCCTATGTTAGATGACCTATGGCACCAAGTTTCGGTCCGATTCGATTCTTGGGTTGGCCACCAGGTGGCCAAAACCAAAGCTCAAAGTCCAGTAACTCCTGAACTGTTCACTGGATTGTCTCCAAGTTTTTATCACAGGTGCATCTAATGAGGATACATGCCGGTAATTCATGCTAGGTATGAAGTCAAACTTCGGAGTCGACAGAACACGTGTCGAGCACAAAACGCGATATCGGTCTCTTGTAAAGTGGTATACCAGTAATTTACAATAAGGGGTCGTGCTTGGAGGCGCAAGGCACACCAGTCTGCCGTTAACCATATCATATCCCCACTGACCAGTTGACCCAGAAGATTGAACCGGTAGGAGCTAGGGTTTTATCATGATGTATGGGCGATGTTGTTGATAAATTATGCTTTCGCTGCTTTAAGAGAGAAAAGCTTCGTTCTCTCTTAAAGCAGCGAAAACATGTACTATCTATGATATTATGCATTTAAGATTGTGTGGGAGAAACACTCGAAACACATGGCGAGTCATCAGTGCACAGTATGCACACCACCACCAGTCATGTCAGTCACCAGAGACCGCATAAAAATGCACGGACCATGCATGGACACATGCAGGTCTGGCCTAACCATGCTGGCCTCTCTCACTATCACTATCAGCCATCCCGAGCCGATGTCAACAACGGTGCCTAATTTAGTAGGTTACGGTAGGCCTAACTGACCCACACACGAAACACACAGGAGGCCATCAAAAGTCAGCTGCCTATATGGGTCTAGTTGTCTTTCATCGGCGATCGGCGTAGGCTGCCGGTATGCCACAGATATTTTCATAGGCCTAGCTGTTTATTTTGCCAAGGCTCATGATGAGGCTCGCTGGCCAGCGTTTCATTTCACATGTTTCACTTCACAAGCACTATAGCAAAATGGCCTATATTCGTTTTCGAACAGCGATTACACATGACACCAGTGGTGACGTCACAGATCCAGCGAGCGATATGGGCTAAATTCGTTTTCACGCAGTTTCGTCGCTCAAAATAATTGATACCCCAGTTGATGACGTCACATGTTCATCGCCGGTTCACAAAACACGCTTCTAACTCATCACTCGAACCCGTTTTGGACAAATTTTCACATTGGTTCCCTTCAGAATTCTGATACACACCGATCCTGTACGGTTTAAACGCCTGTCTTACTCCTGCGAATTCAGTATTAGGTGACAAAGTTTCAGGCGAAAATCCGCCTCCAAGGCCAAAATGATAGACTGTGAAACGAATAGGTAATTAGCAAGCTTCGCTGATTTGCCGCTACGCGGCGGTTGGTTTCCTTGCGTCTAGTTATTATTGGTGGCAAAATCGGAACCTTCTTATGTTATAAATTCTGTATATGATCTTGTCCTGTGATTATGATGAATATTGAATAATACATTAATGTACATGATATGCTTACATAGTACATTTATATTCAGCTCTGCTTTGTGCGAGACTATCGTGTACATTTGTAACACATAATGTACATGACACCGAAACTTACAAATTACTCAAAGTTCCATGGATTTTTTTATTGGATCTGGGAGACCACATGTTAGTTAAACTACCCAGGGTAACAGTTTACCCAAGGGTGGATGCAAATTTTAATAGGGGTGGCATGAAGTTGGAAGACCACACTCTTTTGAGACCCTCTATCTTAAACCTCCAACGAGGTTCCATGATTCTTTTAACTGGTATGTGTTGTCTACCTATAAGAGAATAAAATGTGGTGATCACATCAATGGAACCTCAGTGCAGATTTGATTTATAGGGTCACTTTACATGGACTGCTGTAACAAATCCAGGTTGCTTTGGTGTAAAACTGCATTGAGCTTCCACCGAAATAATGGGTCCATGTTATGTTGCACCCATATGGTCTTTCATGTGAAAATATCAGAAACATGGAATCTCATTCCAGAATGGAGATAAATGGAGGTATTTAAAGTTATGTCTGAGCACAAGTGCCATAAACTTTGGGCGCGGCCTGCTCCACAGGGGAAGGGTTAACTTTAATAAACTTCGCAGATAATTCTTATTTGACCTCTAGCCAACATGCCTAGGAAATTTGAACCCCTTTGGACGGGGTGATTTTCCAGCTGTGGGCCTCTTGTTTTAAAATCCACTCTTAAGCCTGATCCAGATATCACTGGGAAGGGACATTGCAGCTTGTGCACTTATTTTACTTTATCATTGTTTTTATTCGTCCCCAATGGGCCTGTACGATTTAGCACACATTCCCTTGATCTAAGAGATTGACCTTGTCGTTCAAGTGTGACCTTGACCTTTGATGACATTTAAATCAGTTTTAATCTACCTGTATTGTCTGTTATCAATACTGTAAGTTGACTAACTAATTACATGTACTGGAATGTCATTTTTATCAGTTTATCACATCACTTGCTACTATCTGTAGAGGTATGGTAAAAAAGATCATCAATAAAGGGTCACATGACCCCTTAAAGGCAATGGAAAATTTGTTACCGTCCATTTCCACGATTCTCATATCCCAACAAAGCAAAATCTACCCCCAAGCTCAATACGGAATACGGAGCCACAGATCTACAGCAACACCAATTAGGCATCGGGTACCATGTGACTGTGCGCCATCTTGGATTTCTCTGTAATAGGCTCATTTCAGGAGGTACCTTTTAAGTCTGAATGGATAGCGTGACCCGCAAAACCTGCGTTTTGACACCAATATCAGCCATCTAGGTGAATAAGTTGCCAAGTTATGACGCAATTTAGGTATCGGCGGCCATCTTCGATTTCACTGCAATGGGCCCATCTTACATTAAAACCAATAGCTGCAATGGATAGCTTGACTTAAAAAACCTATGTCTAGACACCAACATCAACCTCCTGGCTGAATTGGTTGCAGAGTTATGCAGCCCTAAAGGTATTGTCGGTCATCGTGGATTTGACCCCTTAATTGAAGCCTGAAAATTTGTTACTGTCCATTTTTGATTTCCTTACAAAAAGTGGATTCAGAATCAACCGCTATATCAGTATGTACGTTAATAACGGGAGCTAAATTCATGACAAAGCCTACCACACTATATAGTTAATAATCAATAAAGACACCAAACCTCAACAAAAAGGAAAATAATTGATTTTATGGCAAATAAATCAAAAAATATCGCGACATTATTGACCTGTTGAAGAGAGATGTACGTTCCCCGGGATGTGGTTGATATTGCCATCTCTGTCTTCATATACAACAAAGGGAATCAAATGAACATCATCATCGACGAAATAAATAGCGACGAGTGATAGCCGAAATGTGGCCCCTTCGTATTCACCGGAATTGAAATGGTTTGGAACGAATCATTGCGTCTTAAAATCGGGGTTCATGAGCAATCGAGGATTCTTATTAGAGTTGTTGCTTATTCGGGACTGTCTTGGACGTGCACTGTCCGGGGGTAATATTAGGTAACATCACAATATCCCCTTTCAGGCAGGGCCTATGTCTCATTGCACTGTCCTGGAATAATAACAACCCTTTGCGAAGAATTGGCACTACTTATGACTTTCAAGTGACATAACAACAAGGGGATAGTGGTGGTTGGTTCTGTGTCATAATTTGTAGACCTAAATTCACTTTGAATGGCTCCCCTCTCCGATTCGTTATGCTGACTGATTAAAGGCATATGGTAGGCCTACCTGGCTATTGCAGAACCAGTTTTAGAGGACAGTACTGGGTCATGGTCCGCCTATTGTATTGGCCCTGTACTGTCTGGAATCACTGTCTGAGGGACAGTTCAGAGGACACTTTCAGCATGGCAGCGTCCCACCCGAAGACAGCGACCAGGGCCCATATTCATAAAACCTTGCTAGCTCAGTTGGCTGCTAGTTGTGTACATTGGGGCACTTTAGCCGGCAACTAAGCCTAACAAGGTTTTATGAATATGGGCCCCCCATGCTCTTTTTGACGAGGAGGTCCTGGCACACAGAGAGGCCCAGCACCAGTTCGGAAATGATAATGATCGAATTGGCGCATTCGTGGCTGGACGGGAGGACCTCACATCCCATGCGAGAGAGAGGCATTTACGCTGGGGCGGGGAGGGCGAAAGGGCAAACCGTGTTGATGGACACCTCCCACCAGACAGCCTGGTCACAGTCTTCGG
>NMRB01000637.1:60826-93691 GCA_002633025.1 Notospermus geniculatus
CCCCCCCCCCCCCACTCTTGTCGGCCGGGCTGAGTACACCCAGCAAACAGTCATGGAAGGAGCCACCATGGAAGAAGCCATATACGGGAGAATCCAACTTACCTTGACGCGAGTCCAGGTCATAAAAATTTTGTAAGTTCAAATAATATCGCAATATAGTAGGGGTAGCATAGTGGTAGATGGAACTATTTAGGTATAATACAAGCTGTTCCATTTACCATTATGCTACCCCTACTACAGTAAACCCTCGCTATAACGCACCTCGTTATTACGTACTCCCGGATATAACGTACATTTTCCATGGACGCCAAATTTTTATCGAAAATGTTATATTTCCTTGAAATCCCCCCACTCAGACTCAGCCGATCATACGGACGTGTATCTAGTAGGCCTACAAATGTACTGTAAACTGTAGGCCCCTATGTTTCCCCGTCACACAACGCTAATGAGCTTAACACGAGTTGTCTTCATGCTTAGTTTGTTTGGCTGTTATGACTGTAAGTAGGCCTAATGTTGACAATTCATCATCAAAAGAATTTATACATTACATGATTACGGTATTATATTATTTGTATATTACGATATTATTAGAAGTTAGAAAAGTTTTATGACATGGACTTGCGTCGAGGTAAGTTGGATTCTCCCGTACCTTAACATTGGGGAGTTTTCGCAAAGCCCCCGAAACGCACACGCGAACGCCAAACCCATTGTTCGATGCCACGAAGAGAGCACCGAACAAAAGGATAGACGTTCGCGTTGGCGTTTCGGGGGCTTTGCGAAAACTCTATATTAATACCTGCCACCTACGTGCCCTGCTATTGTCATTTCAGACAGGGGGAGCTACGGGCGCACCCCACCCTGCTAGGACGCCGCTCTCAAGGGATCGAAGTCGACTTCGAGTTTCGATTCCCGACATCATGTCGCCCAATCGTTGGCTAACGAAAAAGATTTAAGTCAAGCCAGGTCACCAAGTCCAGCGGGTCCTCTACCAGTGTGACGCTCCCCAATCTTGTCGCCCGGGCTTAGTGCACCCAGCCAACAGTCATGGAAGAAGCCATATACCTTAGTCAGCTGCCCCTGCATTCAGAGAGACTAATGAATAGTCTTAGAATGCAGGACAGCTGACAGGGATCTGTGGTTATAAGTATTTATTACCAAGCAGGGTTATGCAGTTTTGTAGGAAAATTGAAGGGCTGGGGAAGTATTCCTCCTGCGACTTAAAAATGTTCAGCAAAATGAAATGGTCCATGGACCATGTGCTCACTGGGTTGGACATAACAGTGTAATGACAGAGGGATGAGCAATCTGGGTCAGGTCATTCCCGAGTAGGACTTTGATGATTTGGGGGGCCACCTTGCGGCCATATTGGATGTCCGATCGGGCCGGAACTTCACATGCACATAAAGGTCATCTGCAGGGGGCCACATAGCACATTGGTGCGCTTTGGGTCACGTCGTTCCTGAGTTACAGCACTTTGACGATTTTCGGTTTACGCCACCTGGTGGCCATATTGGATGTCCGATTGGGCCAGAACTTTACATGCACATAAAGGTCATCTGCAGAGGGCCACATAGCACATTGGAGCGCTTTGGATCAAGTTATCCCTGAGTTACAGCACTTTGATGATTTTCGGGTTACGCCACCTGGCGGCCATATTGGATGTCCGATCAGGCCGAAACTTCACATGCACATAAAGGTCATCTGCAGGGGGCCACATAGCAAATTGGAGCACTTTGAGTTAAGTCGTTCCTGAGTTGCAGCACTTTGATGATTTTTGGGTTACGCCACCTGGTGGCCATGTTGGAAGTCAAATCAGGCCGAAATTCGACATGCATGTAAAGGTCATCTAGAGGGACGTAAATGTCAAATTTGAGCACTCTATGTCAAATCGTTCCTGAGTAATAGCAGTTACTTGATTTTCAGGTTACGCCACCTGGCGGCCATATTGGATGTCCAATCGGGCCGAAACTTGGTCTTTTTAAAGGTACCCCTCCAATGCATGTTTATGCAAGATATGAAGTCGCTTGGTGAAATAATGACAAACTGTGGCAGGTTCGTCACTTTTGTCGAACTTTGACCTCTGTGACCTTGAAAAGTAGGTCAAATCAAAAACCCGTTACATATTTTATGTATCCTTAATAGATACACCTATGATAAAAATTTGGAGAAGATCTAGTCATTAGTTCAGGCGTTATTGCACTTTTTGTGTTTTCGGGTTCCGCCACCTGGTGGCCAAGCTAAGAGTCGAATCGGACCGAAACTTGATCTATATAAATGACTTGCCTGATTGTTCACAGTGTGCGGCAACGTTGTTCGCAGATGATGCAAAGCTCTTTAATGTCATTAAGAACAGGAATGATGAGTACAAGCTGCAAGATGACCTAGGCAGGAATGATGTATGGGCCAACCGATGGCAGATGTCTTTCCAACCATCCAAATGTAAACATTTACCGCTAGGTACGAGGCAACAGGCTGATATTCCTGAGTACAAGATGCGGGACAAGAAAGGCAAACAACAGATTGTGATTGAAAAGGTTGACAGAGAAAAAGATTTAGGAGTGACTGTGGACAGTAAACTTACATTTTCAGCCCACATAGTGGAAGTTACAAAAAAAGCCAACGGGGTACTTGCATCAATACGAAGGAACTTCACAAACTTAAACCGGTCATCCTTTCTACTTCTATATAAAGCGTTAGTCAGACCGCATCTTGAATATGCTCAAGAGGTGTGGAGTCCCAGATTGAGACGTGATATAGAGGCAATCGAGAAGATTCAGAGGAAGGCTACAAAATTGGTACCTGGCTTGCGAGAATTGCCCTATGTGGATCGACTGAAGAACCTGGGGTTGACGACTTTGGCAGCAAGGCGTATGCGTGGAGATCTGATCACAGTTTTCAAGGTAGTAAATGGCCTACTGGATACCAAAGTGGATTTTGAATTCTCTACCCTGCCCACTCTGGACACACCAAGAAACTTGTGGTTCATAGGTCAAGGCTCGAGTGCAAGAGGCACTTTTTTAGCAACCGTATTGTAGCATCATGGAATAATCTCCCCCAGCATGTCATTGACTCTAGGAATGTGAATATCTTTAAAGGTAGACTGGATGCCCATTGGAGGGGGTCGGACTTTTTGTACATATATTAAGCAGCAAGTGTGGAGGACTTTTATACTAGTATGCCACTGTACAACACTTCGATAGACTCTATGACTCGGATGGGAATTTAAGTATACGATCTTCAAGAGGACGATAATTTGTCAGTTGGATAGTAAATAACTTATGGATGTGACTTTCTTTGTTCGCGAACGCCCCTCGCGCAGACAACATGAGCGGCAAAGTTCCTGACGGAACAAGAAGCTGAAGATGATGATGATGATGATGATAAGATGGTTGCTTCCATTAATGGATTATATTTCACCTCACAACCTTCCAAAATGTCTGAATCTGGCAATGAATCGATTGCTGAAGTGATCTGAAACGGCGTACTGGAGTTGAATTTCCGGCTGAAAACTGAGCAGGAATTGTGTATCCGTGTGGAAGACGTCGTCGAGAAATCCCAACTGACATTTTATGGTCGTCGCCATGATGAGATCACATGATCACTTCTGTTGCCCAATCAGCAGCCGGACCTTGATATTCAAATGGGTGGAATCGGCGGATGAGAATGAATGACTAGCTCTGTCCCAGATTAGCCAATCAGCGATGGGTGTTGAAATAAAATCACCCATTACAATAGAATGTGACCTCTGTCCCAGACCCTCGTATATGCTGTGCATTATACAGGGTATGGGCGCCCGAGACTACTTGCGTCGAGGCGCCGTATGCACAAAACATCTTACGTGTAAAATTTCCCTTAAAGCCTCACTGTATTGAATTCAGAAAGTGCTTACGTCCTCCGACGTTAGTGTAGTGTAAAATGTAGTACGCTCTATCTGAGTACATTACAGCTCTGCCTTCAGTTTTTTCAATGTGTGCTGAAAACTAGGTCTTGATTCTGTGAAGTACGTATCAGGCAAGTATTTTGGGGACCTTCAAGAGATTATGAGACCTCTACCTGCATTCTAACACTTTGAAAATAAGATGTTTTATGCATACGGCCCCTGGTCCCCTCGGAGATTTAAAAGGTGGATTTGCGCTTTTTTCGGCCCACCCTGTAGTAACTGCACTTCGGTTGTCAAAAACTAAAGTTCTGTTTCTATACGCAATGTGCCGTTTTGAATTTTATTTTATTGGTTTAGGGAGCTTTGGGGAGTAATGGGAATATTGGGGGTACATGTATTGGTGAGATCTTGGGGGCATCACGTGTGAAAGGTTGTGATTTGGCTAAGAGGAGGACAAGACGAATGCCCAATTTCTGCCCAGTAATCTATCATCTAGAAAAATGAGAGGAACGTGATGTCACTCGGGAACGGAGTAGATCACGAGTGACCAGTCCCGTGACGACCATTTCCTCTTCTCATTCAATTTCGAGACGGGAGGGTGGAAGGGTGAAGGTGAATGTCGAAGCAGCGGTCAAGAATGTCGGGGCGGTTGTCAGGGTGTCCTCCGGTTTGCCCTCCCACCCGCCCCTTACCATTTTCTAGAAACTGGCGATTCGTTCTGTCTCATTTCTTTGACGAATGCCCCATTTCTCCCCAGTACTCTATCGTCTGAAGAAATGGGAGGAACGTGATGTCACTCGGGAACGGAGTATTCCCAGTCAGCGGAGGGTTGAAGAAGAACACGTTCTTGGCCCGACTCTGGTTGCGTTCTCGGCGTTCGAGACTGCCGTTCTCGAGTTGAGTCAACAACTAATGAACTAGTCATCAACACTGCGGTCAAGAACAAGGATTCGAATACGGACATTGAAATCGACACCGCGGCGTCACCGTCACAGTGGTATGATTTCAAATTGCACTGCATGGCAAACTCTCACTGGCCGCTCATGAAAAGGTGCGTGAACAGCCAATGGCTCATTTTAGGCCCTTGCATATCTGACACTGCCCGCAAAAAAGTGATTCTGCGGTGGTTCTACGGTTCCCTATACAATTCTACTCTATGGTAATACAGACCTTGACCACACGAATTATAACCGTACTAAAAGCGGGCTATTGTTTGGGGGATTTGCATTCCTATGACGTTGATTCCTATCACACCTGTTACCATTAATACATAGTTCCCATTATAGGGGAAGATACAGTAAGGGATACAGCTGTTCGTCGTGTATTTGATAATTAATAACCACAAGATGAAAACAGACGCTCGTTTCAGTTATTTAATAAATGCCAGGACACTTTCCTCTCCTGATTTATATCAGGTCGTCGTATCTCGTTTTCTGATGTGTGCTGTTTTCTGCCTGACCACAGGAAACTGTAAAATGTTCAACGTGTGCAGAGAGAAAGACCATTATAATTGTCAACTAAGTCGGAGGAGAGGAACATGTATTGAAGAAAAAGAAACATATAAGCAGATAGGATGCATTATGTACCAGAGAAAGGTATGTTTCTGTTGTCAAATAATGTTTCTTTTATCAACGGTTGGCTGGAAAACACCTCAGAACTCGAACGGATGTTATAAATGTGTACGTGTAACTTGTAAATTATGGTCGTAATTTTCTTTTCAAATCTCAGCACTTAATTGCCAGAAACTACTATTTTACACGAAAAATTAGCTTGGTTCCGTCAGTCAACACCACATTACCTTCAGCAGGCATACTGCCTGTAACATACCATCAAGATAAAGGCTACGTAATTCATTACAGTAAAGACAGGTTCTTCTATTGGATCCGAGTATATGTCTACCAAGTGAATGTAAACGCTTTTACGATCAAATATAATTCACAAATGTTCAGTAGACAATTTTTGTATATTTTCGGGAACCGCTTCGAGGATTTTCTTATGTTTCATTCTCGGTCGTGTTGGCTGAAGTTTTACAACTTTATCATGGGGCAATCATCCAAAAGAATACTTCTGCCAACGAATGAAAGGTGTAAAAATTTGTGCGACTTGCGATCACATTTCGTTATAGAAATATGGAAAAAAGTTCTAATTTCCTGTCGATCTAAATCATTACGTCGTGTGTATTTCAGTGTTTATGATTTGGTCATTGAACAAGACAAAAAAACTTTTCATTTGATAAACGGCACATCTATCACCGCGTCTTGTTTGAGATCAAGCATTCGTTTTTTCTTTTCTGATGTGGACGTAATTTTTACATTTTCTCCAAAACAAGATAAATCATTGACCAAAATTACTTCGTATCATTTCGTCACAGGTTATCAAAAGGCAAACACGGTGGAGTTATCTCCTCCTCACCCCTCTGCATCATATTGGGGCTCTGTAGGACACCCTAAGCACGAAAATATATTTGTTCAGTTTATATTGTTCGATAAATCAGTGAAGTTACTAAATTTCATGGTCCCGTGTCAAACAAAAAAAGGACTTGTCCTAGAAAGATATGACACGGCAGCAAAAACATCTACTGTTGTTGTACTTTTACATCCCAAATTGAGTTCACGTCCGCATATTTACATGTATTATGAAGCATCCAGAGATATCATATGTTTTATATGGCAGCATTTGGGGCGGGGGCGGCGTAATCGACGTTTATCAGTCGTTCATCGGTACCGAGAAGGCTGAACAACCATACTGGGGAGGTTTCGAAATCAAACGGTAAACCAAACTTTTACGATAACGTTATTTTCATACTACACATTAACCAGATTCTGCATTGCATTTTAGGTACAAAAATGAAGTTGTCGTTAACGTTTACGTTTATCGTTTGATTTCGAAACCTCCCTATTAACAAGAGATCATCTTAATTCACGCTTATTTCAAAGCTGACTGGCGAAGCACCATTACCGTACTACGTGAAAAAGTGGTTTAAATTATATTCGTATTTATGACCACAACACCACTCAGTGGTGTGGTCAGTATTGTTTTCGCAGGCGCTGGATTTTTTCTCCACCACTTTTTCTTTCCTCCACGTTTTCGGTCAATCTAGGGCATGCACATCAAATCTGACTTGCTTAGTCTAAAGATCCAATTAAATTGTCCTCTCGCAATGAAAAGGTTCCTGTGCACTTTCATTCAATTTTGACTGAGATAATGAACTTTTTCAGCTAAATGAATCGGGATCGCCGTAATCTATAAATAGAATCGGAGTCTATAAATGGAACCGTGGATGGCACGACGTCGTGCCTGTACATGTTGTATACAACACCAGGATAGGCCTACACCATGATCGATCGTTCGTCAGTTCGTCATCACAGATGCAGCATTTTGAACACCGCCATTTTACGTTAACATAACAAACCAGCTTCTGGCAAAAACATTTGTGGTGTGGTCGTGAATTCACTTTTAGTGACATCGTATATGCAAAACGAGGACATTGTATTTGTTGAACGAAGTCTATGTGATGTAGCGCATGTGCGGCATGGAGAAAACGCGGAATTCCACGGAATTCCGCTAGACATAATTTGGTGGTCTGCAGTTTATACAGTACTATTAATTGGTGTGAAACTTGTCACGTGGATCATCCCCTCCCGTCCCCTCCCCTTATCTCTTATCATATTGGCACTAGCCTAGATACGAGGTAGCAATGTGGTTGGGCTATAGAAACAATGCCGCTGTGGCCTCATGCCAACTGCTTTGCTTGGCCTTGTTATTTCATTATTATTATACCCTACATGTGTTAAGGCCAGTGTATAGTTTATTCCATTGTTAAAAGCTATAATTACAGTTTCTGATTCTTGGCGGATTTCCGTGGAATTCCGCGTTTTCTCCATGCCGGCGCATGTCTATGTTACAAGACAGTACGTAGAATAAACTTTGTGCACAAAGCACAAAGAGGACAGTACACACCGCAACAAGGACGTTACGAAACGAAGACAGCATGCACCACGAAAAGGGGGTTGCGAGACGGAGACAACAGGTGGCGCTCGCGTCGCACTTTTCTCATTGTTGTGAAGTGTTATAAGAGAAAAGAGCGACGCGAGCGCCACCTGTTGTCTTCGTCTCGCAACGTCCATTTCGTGGTGTATGCTGTCTTCGTGTCGTCTTGTAGATTTGTTATGCTCAACCAACATAAACAGCGCCACCTGTTGTCTCCGTCTCGCAACGTCCTTTTCGTGGTGCATGCTGTCTTCGTTTCGTAACGTCCTTGTTGTGGTGTGTACTGTCCTCTTTGTGCTTTGTGTACAGAGTTTATTCTACGTACTGTCTTCCGTATGCCGTGTAACATAGACATCGCGCTGCATCACATAGACTTTGTTCAACAAATACAATGTCCTCGTTTTGCATATATGATGTCCTCGTTTTGATGTCCTTTATTTGCGGTTTTAACCGCCCATATTTGTGGGGTTCTCATTAATTCAGTCCTTTTGTAGCATAAGATCAACTAGTCTGAATTCAACAAAATTTGCACAAAACATGCAGAAGGGTTTTTCCTATCATATGAAAGAGTCAACTAGTCAACTAGGCCAATGAACTATCTTTTTTGAAGATGGGGATTTGGCCTTGTGGTTTAAGGCGTGCTGCCCCTTAGTGCTGGCGATTGATGCCTCATGCGAGGGTCCGTGGGTTCGAATCTGGAAGAAAGACGTGATGACTTTCACCTTAGAAACCCGTTTCTATTTCTTATCTATTACTTGTATCTCCTTCATGTGACCCCTCGCATAACATAAAACTGTTTGGGTTCGGATATTGTTTGGGCTACTCGCAGGGTACTGATGGACGTCTCCTTTGACCTGGGCCATTGAACTATCTTTTTTGAAGATGGGAATTTGGCCTTGTGGTTTAAGGCGTGCTACCCCTTAGTGCTGGCGATTGATGCCTCATGCGAGGGTCCGTGGGTTCGAATCTGGAAGAAAGACGTGATGACTTTCACCTTAGAAACCCGTTTCTATTTCTTATACTAGTATATGAAAGAGTCAGAATGCAAATCTGTTGAGGTTTAAAGGTCCATATTCGTAAAATGCTATATTTGTAACTTGAACCTCTATGTTTGATTCCTTTATGATATTATCCAGCCTATTTCGGAATCACCAACTCATTGAAGGTTCCTTTGAATAACGTTCTTTATTGTACTCCTAGCCACACAGTCCTGATTTGATGTATTCAAAAGCCCAGCATATACTGATCGAACCTCGGCTTGAGTCAGAAACTAAGGATATATGGTGTTACGATGACATCGGTGGATATCTGGTAAAACTGAGAAGACCTCTTGAGTCGCCTATCAACAGCATTATGGTTTTTAGAATAGATTTATCAAAAAAGATACTTACGGTAATTGGAAATAAATCCTACAAGGAGGATGGAATCATTACACCATTTGCGGCTGACACGATGTTCATCCAACATTTGATATTCTATTTTCGTAAAAAGCCCCGGAGAGGCTATCCTATCGATTATCCTCTGTATGATATACATAAAGGGAACTTCTCAGGGAAAATTCAGCAAGCTGGTGATGATATTTGCAGCAAACGGATTAACTACTATTTCCTTCCTTTCCTTGGAGGTGGGGCAGCTGTAACAGGTTGTAACATAGGTAGCAATATATGCTTTTTTCAGTTCTATAGATACAATCTTGCAACGTTTGAGATGCCACTTTATATTCAATTAGAGCAGTGGATTCCATTGAAACTGCGAGCAGAAGTTGAATATGCAGTCTCGTCAAAAGGCGATCTGATACTCTTTGAACCAGAGAGAAATCCTATTCCATTACGAATGTACCAACAATTTGGAAAAACACTCAAGTTAGTGAAAGAAAACAAGGTCAAATTCAATGCAAGGATTAGTAAGATATTTTGGAAATGGAACCAAAACATGCAAATTCTTCTCTTCATCGGTTACCAAAGTAAAACAAGAGTTCCGCTCCTTCGTATTGTAAAGGTACCCTGTGTGGCTAGACAAGCTATCTACCCAACAAAAGAGTTCTCGCCATTTCAGGAACTACGCCTTAAACTACCTCCTGACTATCGTTTTGGATTGAGTTCGTGTAGAAAGCTTCGGGTTGGTGTCGACTGGTCACTATTTATCATTAAGAATAATATTTCTTCCCTGGATAGAAAAACTTATGAACATGTCGTAGATGTCTTTCAACTCAAGCATTCATCGGCTTTCTCAAGGTTGTCTACTGACAGTCACAAATGATGTGATAAGTATAAGTGAAGTCGTCTCCGATTTTCGCAAATTTTTGACCCCAACCGGGGTCTTCCTCAGGCACTTTCTATCAGAGATCAGGGGCCGGCTGCACAAAAGAATACTAGGCCTAGTATCATTCTATGTTGGTTACCAAACTGGCTAACAAGTTGGTACGGTTGCACAGAACTATACTATGTCTGGTATCATTGTAAACAACATACTATGTCTGGTAGGGTTCAGGAGTACTACTAAGTGCTGCCATCTATGTTACTGAGTTCTTTCCTGGCTTGAATATATTGTCATATCACATGCAGTGGCATGGAGTTGGTACGGTTGCACAAAACTATACTATGTCTGGTATCATTCTAGACAACATCTTGGCTTATATAACAACAAAACAATGGATTGTCACACCCAGTGCACATTGTGCTGTCAGGTGGAAGTCATTCAACTTGGTCTAGTACTTTACTATCCCACAAAGTATGTTTACCACGTAGTTGAGTGCCTAGCATGCTTTTGTGCAACACTCCTGGAAGACCCAACTAACTAGAATGCTACTAGGCATTTGGAATGCTACTATCTCCTAGTTGGCTTCTAACTTAGTATGCTTTTGTGCAACCGGCCCCTGATCAGAGAAAATGATTTGTGGGCCTAAGAGTGAAGATTAGGGCTCTTTTCCCCTCAATATAATACAACATGAAATTATAATGAAGGTTCTTATAAGCAGGATTTTTGTTAAGTCATCGTAATAGTACATTTGTACATTTTTTAGTATCTCCATCCAAAAAGCCCCACGTCTCTTAAATCCTTGAGCAGGTAGCGCCGCGGGTGCGCAGGTGAGAAAGACGGGACCAGTCTCAATTAAACCCCGTTCCCACAACAGCGTATTCCGCCGCGGTGTGCGCAAGCGATGTCACATGCATTGGGACAATTAATACCCCATATATTGTGAAACCATCATAGGATTTTCCAAGATCCTGTGAAAACTGCACCGCATTAGTTTATGAAATAAAGGCTATTTTCCGAGATTGCCGCCTGGCAGCCATATTTTAGGTCCGGTCGAGCCGGAATTCGTTGTAGGCATATATAGTACCAACGATACCCTATCTTACTTTGCAGGTCAATCCTGTATTAGCTTTAGCTTTTGAACAGTTTTAAATATGTGATATGGGCCAAGCTGGTCTATTTCCTGATCAGCATTCCTAAATCTGCTCAGAACGGTCAGCTGCCACGAAACACCTAGAGAACATGGTTGGTTTTTTTACAGCCAGAGACCACAGCACACGGAAGGTTATTAAGGAAGTAACTAAGGCGATCGAGCGTCATGGCCACCAGGTGGCTTGCCCTTCCACAACGATGGATACCAATACCCAGAATGGGAGTAGAGACGGAAATGAGGATAGTGGACGCAATGCTAACCCGAGTGCTAACGGAAGTGGAGTCCAAGACAACCAGCAGTCCTCGAAAACCCGTACTATTCCCTTAGTCCTCACTTATCACCCTGGACTGCCAGACATCTCTATCACACGTCGCTTCCTATACTTCATCTTAACCCTTCCATGAAGGAATGCTGTCCTGACCCACCCCTTATTGCATTCCGTAGACCCAGAAACCTACGTGATGTGCCTGTTAGAGCCAAGGTCCCCACCCCGGACATCCAACATGCTAAGCCCACCTGTGACCCATGTTCACGGAAAGGACCGCAGAGGTGTCCGAAATGTGAACGCTGCATACCGTACTCCTACCCACCCAGTCCCACATCACTAGCTCCTCCACGGGAAGGTCCCACCAACTTCGCCGGAAGGGCCCCACGGATTGCGACAGCAAAAATGTTGTCTACTGCATCACCTGTACCAGATGCCCTACAATCAATCAGTACGTCGGAAATATCGAGGGAATTCAAAGACAAAGCTCATGGGGCATGCATATTCTACGCGTCATGTAGTAAGGACAGGCCTTTCGTTGTTGGTTGATTCTGCTACATGTTCATCAACACAGTGTACTCGACCTTCTCATTTCTTGAAAAAAAAATTCTCTGAACCGTATTCGTGGTGGCCTGCTTTGCAAGAATTTGTGACGTAAACGCCAAGTTTCGGGTCATACATGTAATAACAAAGAACAGGATACTTGGACTCAACGACAGTAGGCCTACCCACAACTAGGCCATACTCACATTTGGCATTATTTAACACCAGGATGTCTGGAATATATCCTCTATCAGAATGTGTTGCCAGTTGATGCAGCGAGATAAGAAACTGTTCCAATTGGTTGAGAATACAAACAAACAGTAGGCCAAGGCCTGAAGACAAGAGACTTCTGGAGAGACTGATGTATTTCGTTGAGTGGCCAACAACGTCTTACGGTATCAACAATGGCATCGGAGAGAGAGCGAACCATTAAGAACCTAATATTGGTCCTGACGATCTTCGTGTGGCTCGGAGTGTTAACCGTTCACCAGATTACGGATTTCGTGTAAAGGTAGGTTACAGTTTCTTTTTTGTGTTTTTTTATTCCTTAACTTCCGGTAGTCTCTTATTCCCTGGAAAGAAGGGTAACCGTTGAGATTCGCGAACACCCTCTATTATGTCGGCCTACTAACCTGTACATCGTGGGACATTATTAGAAGGTTCAGGAGCACATGACATCTCTCCTGCTACTGTACCACCGCAGATGGTTCGAACCGCTTCACGTACTACCTGCGCGCCGAAAATGCTTCTCAGAAGATGACCAATAGGCGTCACTAGTGCGTGCTAGAATTGGCGCAAAACTAGCGTGCCAGTTTAGACATCCTCTTTCAGGACCAGCGACGGATGATCACTGCGACTCGTGCCTCTCGACATGCTCGACGTGATTCAGCCGATGAGTATGTCTTACGGCGGGGTCGACTCAACTGGTGGCTTTTGGTTGCCCAGGCGTCATCAGCGCCATCTTTGGGCGAAAGCCTGATTCAATTATTCCCCCAAATTGCTGAGTTTTAGTGGAGTGGGCCAATAAACCGATGCTGGGCCTAGCATACACTGTTAGAAAAAACAGAGGATTTTACAGAAAATTCACCAGAGTTTCAGGACGTGATCTGTAAAATTACAGACTCAAATACTGTAACTGTTAACAGAGACGTGACTGGAGGTTGACCAAATTTTATTTTCATACGTTCTCAGAAAGCATCATTCTGGACAGTCCAATTGAGTCCAACTAATACGAGAAAATATAAATCACACCATATGTACATGTAAATTTACAGAAGTTCCTGAAACTCTGCTGCAGGCAATTTCTGTAAAAATATTACAAAAATTTCTAACAGTGCATGTAGTAAGGACAGGCCTTTAGTTGTTGGTTGATTCCGCTGCATGTTCATCAACACAGTGTACTCGACCTTCTCATTTCTTGAAAAAACTCTGAACCGTATTCGTGATTGCTTTTTACTTTGTAAGAATTTGTGACGTAAACGCCAATTGTCAGTTCATAATAACAAAAAAACAGAATACTTAGAATTAAGGAATTGATACCGAACTGGAGGTATTGGTTGTCTCACCAAACCCGCGAGGGTGGAGCTAAAATGCAGACCTAAACCCGAGGCGCTTCGCCGAGGGTTTAGGTCGGAATGACAGCTTTTTTTTTGCAGGATGTGTAGCTTATGATACAAAACATTCTTGGGATAGGTCAGTGAGTATAAATCTCGCCCATATTCTCTGCACCGCCTCTCTGAATGCTCGAAGCGAGAAACACATGGTCGGCGGTTTTGGTTGCGACACCAAAGCCCGGGGTGGTTAAAACGAGGCTAATGCATTATCCATTGAAAACAAGGCTCACTGTGACCAAGGTGGTTTAGAATCAACGACTATTACCCACAACTAGGCCAGACTCATTATTTCACATTATTTCACATTATTTAACACCAGGATGTCTGGAATGTATCTCTATCAGGATGTTTTGTCGCCAGTAGATGCAGCAAAATATAAGAAACTGTTCCAATTGGTTGACAATACAAAGAGCCAGTAGGACTAGGCCTGAAGACAAGAGACTTCTGGAGAGACTGATGTATTTCGTTGAGTGGCCAACAACGTCTTACGGTATCCACAATGGCATCGAAGAGAGAGCGAACCATTAAGAACCTAATATTGGTCCTGACGATCTTCGTGTGGCTCGGATTGTTAACCGTTCACCAGATTACGGAGTTTCGTGTAACGGTAGGTTACGGTTTCCGTTTTTTCGATTTCTTTAGATTGACTAACTTCGGGCAGTCTCTTATTCCCTGGAAAGAGGGGTTGAGATTCGCGGACACACCTACATGTCGGCCGACTAACCCGTACATCGTGGGACATTATTAGGAGGTTCAGAAGCACATGAGATCTCTCCATCTACTCTACCACCGCAGATGTTCGAACAGCTTCACGTACTACCTGAGCGCCGCAAATGCTTCTGTCACGTGATTCTCAGAAGATGACCAATAGACGTCACTATTGCGTGCTAGAATTGGCGCAAAAGTAGCAGCTTGCCAGTGAGAGATCCGTTCTCAGGACCACTTCGACGATGACCACTGCGAACATATGAACATATGTCTTACGGCCGGTGTAACGTCGATCAGTGTTCCCCGTATTTCTGTGTTTTTCTTATTGTTTCCCTCTAGACTAGTACCTGGTCCTACCGATGGTGTCGCTTTTGAATGGTAGGACCAGTCTTAGTTTGGTTCCCAACCCCTAGAGGGCTACGCATCTAGGGTTTGGTATTGGCTGTGGCACATTCCTTATTTGGAACGCTGGACTCCGGATTCTTGGTTGCCTGACGTCACGAGACACTCTCCAACCGCAAGGGAGACACTCTCCAACCCATGCCGTGATCAGTAGACAAAATGGTGGAATACATGCGACGTCAACGCCGGATAGACTCTCACAACTGAATTTTCCTAGGGGTTTGCATGGTTGTTGGTGACCTGGCACACCGTTTAAGTGAGTCTTGCTGCAGAAGCAACACAATTTGCCTTGGATGCCTTTTCGAGAGCAGCATCACGCTTTTTCTGCACATGTAGCCTACGCGATGCCTAAACCACGTCCATGCATGCATGCACAGGTCACCGCCGAATTACCCCAACAATTCGGCAAGTTTGTCGTTTTTACCAGCCTCTGAATCAAATAAATTCGATGGTTGCGTTCGTAGTGGCCGAAAACATTAGGCTTTCCCCTTCAACATGTTGAATTCGCTTTGACATTTCCCAACCACGTGCCTATGTTTTCATTGTGATTCTAAAAATAGTAACGCCATAAAAGGAAATGCTCGGAAGCCAATACCGAACCCTCATAGCCCTAGCGGTGGGTTCGGGAACCAAACTAGACCAGTCTTGGCCGCCATTTGTGGAGGAATTCTGACAGTGACGTCACTTGAAAATATTATGCAAATTATGTAAATTTATTCAATTCTCAATACGGCTGACGTACCAGAATGCAGATAGAAGGTGACCGACCTTTGACCCATGAAATTCACCAATCACGCCGGGGGTTTTCCATTTTAAAAATAGAAAATCTATCAACATAATACTTCACATACTTACCACCTGCGCCAGCACCGACCAATCAGAGGCACGAAGGCGGTAGGCACGCCCGGTCCTAACATATGCAAAAGCCCGATGTAAAATAGTTAGGATCGGGTACCAGTCTAGTTTCCCTCCTGACGGATTAAGCGGCAACTAACCCAACAATAACCATTCTAGGACGCGTCTATTGTTGGGGAACACTGAGCTACAGATCTATGTTACACCTGGTTGACTGAACTGGTAACTTTTGATTGCTCAGGCGTCAGCAGCGCCGTCTTTGGGTGATAGCCTGATTCAATTTTCCGCTAACATACCATGCATCGTTAGGGCTGGTTCACACTCCGTCCGGATTTTACGCCGACTATGATCAATTTCAATGCGTGTGCATATTCACGCCTTGGAAACCTGCGATCAGTTTCATGCGCTTGACGGTCCGCGAGCAAGTATGAACCAGCCCTTACTGGAAAGTTTGCGGCATACAATAGAGTTGTTCCCTATTCCTCACAGTTGTGGGGCTGAACTGTTGGCTGGAATTATTACCGGGCTACTATTGTATTAGACAATAGCCGTGGTTACACTACATAAAAATACCCGTGTTTTTTCAGACCCGTGTGTGCGAAAAGCCCGGCGAGAGGTCACACCACTACATTGTAGTTAAGTCGCCCGGCGACAATTGCGCTGCATGCACTGACTCTTCAGTCATTTCTCTATTGGCCCACATTGTTGGAGGCGCGAAAACGACGTCACTTAATGGCTGCGCCATCTGTAGCCGTGCTAAAGAACTAATGAGACACGGGGATTTCGAAAAGCACGGCGAGATTGCCGTGTTCCAGAAACCCGTGTTTTTCAGACACGGGTTTCTTGAAGCCCGGCAATCATAGGTGTGACCGCAAAAAACCCGGGGATTTTATGTAGTGTAACCACGGCTAATGTCACCACCAGTTGTGGGTGCACGTGGGTTACATCATAACATGAATGTTTGGTGTACAATTGGCAGACCAGGGAAACATGGAAATCGAATAGGCCTAGTGATTTGCCATCATGGATTGTTATAGACTGAATGAATAGGTTCAATTCTTGCATTTCGCACAGCCTTGGGCCTGAAAGCTATAAGCAATAAAAAACTAATTTGCATGCAACAGTTGTAGGCATACAGTTGATTCCAACAGTAGTGAATACAGTTGAGCCAACTGTTGGGTTCAACAGTAGACAGCCAAACCAATAAGATGGCAAGACGCTGAGATGCAGTCATTGATGAGGAAGTTGCCGCCTTTTGCAATGACAATGCAAATCAGCGAGAACGTCACACCATTGTCTTAGCTCCTGTAAAACGGCCGAAAATGCCATTATTTGTGACCCTCCAGCACAAAACCGTACGGAAGTCGCTCAGATGACAACAGAAGAGGAAGAAATAGATTATTTCACATTTCATAACGAGCAGACAATAATTGAAAGTGACCAACATTTTTTAGGCCCAGTTGCACCAGTCATACCTAAGGTCGACTTTGTTCTCAAGCGAACCTTGAAGTCGTTCTCAACCCCAAATTGTAATGGCAAATCATATTACATGGTGGTTTGACGTCCACCTCAAACTTAACTTTGAGCATAGCTGATGCAACCCGTCCTTGGTCTCAACCTGCCAAGCTGAGCGCGACATGCGAATGGTTTGGTGGTGGATGGTCACATTTATGTCCGCAAAGTTTTCCTCAGCCGATAAAATTGTGAAGAGTTATGAGTGCAGGTCATACAATATTGCTTGAAGATTATTACGTATACTGATAGAAGATTACCCACTTTGATAACCAATCTGACCACAAGAAATTGTCAGAATGAATTTTACTGAAGCAACATTTTTCACTTTAGGCCTATGAATATAAGTGTCAACGCACAATCTGTTGCAAAGGGTGTTTGGTAATATCTGTCAAACCAGTGAAGTGAAAGAGAGGTGCTAGGTATAGATTTAAGCCTATACGGTGTGTAGATGTGGGTGGTACCGGAAGAGGTTGTTGCGCTGAAGCTGCGAAAGTTCGTTTGCACTAAATAATGTGTTGCAGAAAGCAAATCGCGTCTACAGAAAACAAGTGCCAAATTCTGAAAGAGATGAAAAAGAGAAACATGAATACTAGGCCAAGTAGCTGAATTGATAGACTGCAATAGTTGTACCTGAGGTTTGTGACGTGCATTCCGCAGATGGGCTGTGAGCAGCCCATCTGCAGAATGCACTTTTAGGCTTACATGTACATGATGTAGGCCTAGGCCAATACGCATGCATGCAACATGCCTCGCGCGGACCGACATGACCGACGGGTGGGGTAGGATAGGGCTACACATGTACACCATACAATGCCATACATCGCCAATTGTTATTATGTACATGATGCATGACATGCATTGATTGACTGTGAATAAATGACTACCTGATCTTACTGACTTTTGCCAACACGAACAAGAGAACCTCTCGCGTGCCAATTGAGACTGGCATTTTCGCCCTTTGCTTATCCGTGTAGAAGGGTATTGACTTCACACAATGTTTCATAAATACCGGGCAGGGCTTCTTGCATTGTGTCAGTTGGTTCACAAAAATTGAACTACGATGACCGACCGTAAACTGCCACGGCGTTGCACATGCGTGAATGTGACCTGCACCTTCGCAGTGGCCTCCTGGCGGCTGAGTCATTAGTAATGCTACGCTGTCCTGTCATCTATTGGACATCGATAGAACTAAATCGTCCTTAAAATCGCTAATTACTAATTAACCAGAGTAGGTAAGGGGCTGTAAAAAAGTTATGTTTGTTTTCGAATGCCAGCCTTCATGTCAGCGTTTACCGCTCGTCAATAGATGGTCTGGTTTGTTCTGTAGCTCCACAGCTGGGATTTCTGTATAGTATAGTGGTATGAGATCATCAGTGGCGGTCTTTGCGGGCGACATTGGTACTAGTGGGGCTTCGCCCATACGTTTCACATTCGCCTCAATTCGACCAGNGTAATGACAAAAACACTAATGTACAGCTAAAATACATTTAGTCAATGGCTTTGGGAATGAACTTTTTACTGATTTCTAATTTGTAGCAATAGGCCTAACTCGCAAAGTATGTCTTTCAATGCACGCTACTATATATCAGTCAATATATGAGTAACAGTACTGACCTTGAATAAACATACTGGCCTACTTTTCACCCAAAACTTATCTATTCCAAAGAAAATCCATGTCGTGTAGGCATTTTGATTTTCCCTCCAAAAGAACATCAGATGAGACACCTTTTGGCCTACTGGCACACCAAGAAAGGATGTCAGGTTTGCCATGTGGCAAGATGGTAACAGTGGTAACAGCACTGACCGGCAACCCCGGGACAAGGAAATAAAGTCAAAAATTTAATTTATTTGGACAGTATGATGTTATTCCTGTACTTCGTCTGTTTGCACTAGCTGCATTTAGTCAATAACATGAAAAAAAATAATTAGAAAGTACTTATTATATGAAAATTACGTATTTGTTTTCAGTACCCTGGTGTAGGGGACAGCCAATTTGAACACAGTTAGGGAACAAAAATGTTTAAAAAAACAAATTTTGCAATCGAAATGGTTTATTTGTACAGCCAGAGATCTGCTCCTGAAATGGAATTATGATATAAAGCCATTTTTTGTGTTTTAAACTTCTGTAAATAAATTTTTGCCCCTTGGGACACAAAATGGTCAATTACTGTGAAATGACCCAACTAATGAGATACCCTACATGCATCGTAGAGGGCGCTGTCATTCAAGTCCTCATCGTCGTTCCTAAGGATGACGGAGCTCCTCTGCCTGTATATTCCATACCGCTGGGGTTTGAACCCGGTACCTCTAGTTTCAGTCAAAGTCCACCTCTCATCCGATGAGGCTTTATTACATACTGATGTATGGCGCATTTGTATCCTTTGTCGTATGCTTCTACTAAAAATGTTTAGCGAAAAAGAAAATTCGGCCTTCATCTTCCAGACTATATCGCCATCTATGTCGCGGCTCAGTTAGCTTCTTTGTGTACGGTAGGCCTATATACTTATAAAGGGAATGGTTGTCTGTTCTTTCATTTGTTGCCACTAGGGATGCTTCAAGCAGTTCAGCTTTAATTTGAAGCCATCTTAAACCGAATGGCTCGCGGGGTTTGTTTTGAATTTTGGTGGTACCTCCCATAGTGAACCTAGTCTCCAGGCAAAGCCGTGCTCCAGTCATAGGCAAAACCTGTGCAAATACGCGAACGTGCACCTGGGGACGAGGTTCCTTTAAAAATTTGTTAAAATGGGTCAATGACATTTTCAAATAATTCAGTTGGTCAAAATGTGCATTTCGTACTATTCACATAGATTTCGAAGCGGCAGATTTTGCAGAATACCCCTCCGAAGTTCGGCTGTCTAATGCATTTACCATTATTAAACTAAAATCCTTCTTTCGCCTTTTTCTCAAAACGGCGCTAGATTTGAGGACATGTCAACAAACAACTGTCAACAAACCCCGCGAGCCATTTGCTTTAATTAGTTACCCTAGATGTATCTTGAGTTACATTTTTGTTCATTTGACATGTTAATTTTTTTGTATTCCTTCATTTGTATACAGTGGTGTGCATTAATATTCGAACAGAGGGAATTCAGCTTTTCATTAAAGGCAAAATTTGCCGCTTCTGTATTCCAGTATCTAGGCCTATATCAAAAGTATTTGACATATTTGAAGTCGGTCCTAGATATGCACTCCTCTAGTCTGATAGGTTTTTGCTGAATTCAGATACTGGATATCACGATAACGGTGAAAATATCGAAATTTGGCATATTTCTTGAGATTTGCTATTATCAACATTTTGTCTGGATATTTTGCGGATTTTCCCCCCTTGCAACAAACATGTTGAATGGCTGTATAAATTTAAATTGTCTCCCGAATCCGGCTCGAATTTTGCAAATTTTCTCATTCCGACTGGTTCTGCTTGATTCCTGCTGATTCGAACTAAAGCCAAGGTCACACTGTGGCGACTAAGGCGGGCGCATTCCCAAGAACTAGAAAAAGTGATAAAATATTGGCAATTCGTATTGGGCTCGTGGTGGATTCTCCCTGTTTCGCCGGCATTCTTGGCCAGTCTCAGAGGGGCTGCGACTGTTTTGAAATGTTCAAAACATTCGTGGTCCAAGTGCGAGTTATTTTTCATCGTACTGATTCCTACTGCATTCTTGGAGACAGTCGTGGCGATTCGCTTCTTGAACATTCGTAGGGGGTCGTAGTGAGGCGCGGGAGCAAGAATGACCACGACCAATCACGACAATTTGGCGGTTGGATTTTGAATTTGGCGCATGTAGTAGGTATAGGCCTACCTACGAAGAGGGAAGAATAAGCACGTATGTTGTACGCCTGCCCTACGTATTCACTACACATGCACCACGAATGCGCTGATGAGAACCTAGTAGTCTTGATATTTTTGGTGATTGGGAGGGGAATGTGGATGGTAGTCAGCTGCCCCTGCATTCAGAGGGACTAGTGAATAGTCTCGCTGAATGCAGGACAGCTGACAGGGATCTGTGGTTAAGTATTTATTAGCAAGTAGGGTCATGCAGTTTTGTAGGAAAATGGAAGGGCTGGGGGAGATATTCCTCGTGCGACTTAAAAATGTTCAGCAAAAAAAATATAAGAGAGAATCAGACGCGTGAAAAAGTAGCCCCTCGCAAGGATCGAACCCGACGCCCCTGGAGCCATGTTCCCGAAGCCATCGTTAGGTTAACGATGTCGTTAAAACTGGGAAAATGCATAGCGTAACGACATCGTTAACCTAACGACGGCTTCGGAAACATGGGTCCTGATTCATAGCCGCAAACTCTACCGATGGGCCAGCGGGCCGTGTCATGCTGTTGGCTGCTGAATAAATGTTTTTATAATACATTCCAGCTACTCAACATATTTATGATAATTAGAAATGACGTTGCAACTCAGAAAAATCTTACAAAAATCACATTTTACAATATCCACCTGGAGCAATTCCCTGGCAAATCTGTCGGTATATTGCTACCTATAATGTACCCATCTAACGTTCGCAGCCACTAAAACGTGAACCAACCGCCCGATATATTCCATCTGAACATTAGGTGCATATCTCCTATGAGTCCAATTCTAATGACTGACCCGTGAAAAGTCTTTGGCTAGCTTCGCTGTTCGCCGCTATGCGGCGCGTTGGGCCCTTGCGTCTAGTACACATTGACGCGAATGCAGTAGGAATCGAGACGAATGGAGGCGATTGACCGTGAACCCAATACGCATACGCCACGAACCACCGGGAATTAGTACGATTGAGCACGACTCCAGTACGAATTAGTACGATTGACCACGACTCCACTACGAATGAGTGAGAACCGTGGGAAGACCCCCCCCCCCGCCCGCGCGAATGGTGGCGAGTGTATAGTCGCGTTCGTATTGCATTCTCGGTCAATCGTACTGCGTTCGTACTCAATCGCAGTGAGTTCGTACTGCGATCATATACATTCGTGGCGATTCTTCGTGATTCCTACTCCACTCTTCTAGCTTCGTACAAAGTTCGTACATGATTAGTACTACATGCGTAATGATTGTTCACTCTCATCTAATCTTACTCCCGTCGCCGACATACCTACGGCAATCTTACAAAATACCTACAGCATGCGTACCACAATCTTAGGGCATTCGTGTATAGGTCCGGACAGGGCCCCAGACAGGCGAATGACGACGACAAAAATAATCCCCCCAGTTCGCGGGGATTCGCCACAATAGTCGCCACAGTGTGACAGGGGCTTACGTTACAGAGTGTCCGCATAATACATAGTTCGGAGGACTGGGAATGACAGCCGCAGGCCGTCATTCCCAGCCCTCCGGACACTGGCTAACAGGGTACATTCATTGACGTTACACCGGTAATACTTCCAGCCAACAGTTCAGGACTGGTGTATTCATAAAAATTCTTATCTTAAGACCTCTTAAGTCAAGTGTAGTCCACTGAGCTAGGTGAGGTACTTAAAGGAGCTGGACGTCCAAGTTGTAAACACTCACTCACTGGTTCTCTATCCACGCGACGCCTGCGGTGCTGCCACCTATTGTCGGTGATATGTACTGACGTGGATATCGTGAGTGAGTTGCACTGGACCGGGCACCAGTCTGGGCGCTACTGGTGCTGCCACCTTCACGAAGGATTAAAACTAGTTTGCCGACCACTGTTTGTAAACAAACTGGTTTGTTTACAACTTGGACGTCGAACTCCTTTAAGTTAAGACTGCCTTGGAGGTGTATCAAATATAAAGGTGATGATTAGTGGTCCACACAACTTAAGGAGCATATTGAATTCCGCTTGTTCGGACCATTTTAGTTAAGCTGACGTGAACGAACAAAAAGCCCCCATGCGACAAGCAAGAGAATTACAAACGCCCTGCAAACACCTCAAATGAAGGCACAGAACATGATAGACCCCACGAGGCCAGGACATCCTGGAACTCCACGTGTATTGGCTACGTCATAAAGACTACGCCACTACCCCTGGAAGCTTTCGCATGAATTTCTGTATTCACTCACATCGAGAAATCAATGTACCAATCAGAGCCCTCCTGAGATTTGACCGTTAACCTCGCCTTCAGGTTTTGGCATGATACCAACTAACTCTTCAGTACTGCAATCTACTTGCGTAGGAACTAGGAACGAGGTAACAGAAAACAACATGGCGAATGCTGCAGCATGATAGCGAGCGATTCGCGATTTCAAGGCCTGATTTTCCTGATTCAGAGTTTGAATCTGCTGCAACGACAGGCATTGGATACTTTTATTGATGGAAAGAAAGCACTCGTGAGTAAAAAAATGGGAAGCAGCCAGTGAATTGTACCAGTCGGGGCTAATTGTCAGCCCACGTGTACTTGCTGAGCCGTGAATTTTATTAGCTCTTCCATCGATAAGTCTTACGGGGATGTCCTGGTATCGGGGATTTCTTCCAATTAATGGTTAAAAATAATGATTAAGTAGCAGTTCCGAAATGATGAGATAAGTCAATAAACACTATATAATGACATATCTATTTGAAATAAAAAGACTAAATGTGATGGTACCAAATGCGTATTGAACGGAGGGGTGGTAACCAGTGGTAACAGAACAGCCAGTGAAATACAGGTGATGACTGCGAAAGATGCCAAGGGTTTGTGCGAGCGTAGTCGGAGGGCGGAGCGATGTCACAACCCTTGGTAGCCAAGATGGGCCAGGAGGGCGCCACCTTATTTGCCTTCGGGCAACAGAGCTGTAAACATCTCCGGATACCTCTCACACACTCAAAGAAAAAAATTATAGTCATTTAGGCGGCATTCGAACCGTCGACCTTCTGATCTGTAATCCACCACTCTATCCACTCTGCCAACGAGCCAACTGACAGGGACATGATTTGTATTCTTCATAGACAAAGGCCTTAGACTTACATAATAAATAATACTGCGAATAAGAGAAAACATGCACAGCGGGCCAGGTCGGCCGATTTCCTTGCACATGACGTAACGTCAGAGTTCACCACAGGGCGCCAGTGGCGTTCTAAAACGCCATGACGTTGTAGGCCGCATGCCCCTTGATTTCGGGTATCAACTTTTCACCACTGTTTTAATTTTTACATCGTTTACGATATTGGTCTTTTCTAGAGTTTCAGATTGTAAAGTTCCACTTGAAAAAGACCCCGGTTGGGGTCGAAAATTCGTGAATTCTGGAGATTGACCTCTTGCTTATTATCGTTTTGTGTGTCAATTTTGTGCTATTCTGTATCTTGGTTTAAGATATGAGGGTAGGATTTACAGGACATATTCAGAGATGCTCCTAATCAAACAGTATGTTCTTCGATTTTGGCTTTTCGCGCGTATGTGGCAGTAACTCTGCTCCGAAGATCACGAAAATTGGAGGGAAAAACGCCAATTCTTTTGAAAGTAACTAAATCCACGGCTGCAGACCCGTCATGCTTGTGTTATGGTCAGCAGAAAATAGGTTACCAATAAGCCGGTAGGCGGCTGCAGCAGACGAAAGGCTGATTGAAATGCGATTAGCTGTGCCCCGTGGGGGTGTCTGGTGTCAGTTCGTGAAACTGAATCGCGTCATGACGCGACGTCAGCACCGTTCTGCCCGCTGTGATGAGAAGCCTACCAACAAGTTCGGTGGCTGAATGGGGAAGACGGTGAATCAAAGATAACAGCGCGCGGGTTCGATTCCCAGCTGGGTCGAGATTTTTTTCTTTCAAAAAAATGTGTTCATCAGGAGCTCACCAGAGGATGTCGACACCTCGACAGGTCGACAACAAATAAGGTGGCGCCCTCCTGGCCCCGTGGGGTCTATCATGTTCTGTGCCTTCGTTTGAGGCGTTTGCAATTCTCTTGCTCGTCGCATGGGGGCTTTTGTTCGTTCACGTCAGCTTTAATCAGTGTACATCTTCGGTCTGCTTTAGTTTTATGAATACAGGTGTCGTAGAATGTCATGCCCCGTGATATGAGATGCCCCACAACAATAGATTCTGACGGAGTTAGGGTCAGCCGGGCACTGGCAGACAGAACTTCTGTTACCAGATGTCCCCTGAACAAAAGAAGCGGGCATCTGATATCGGGGGCATTACATTCTATGACACCTGTCCCGGCCCACGACTCTCAGGAATAGGGAACAACTTTATTTAGAATTGTGTTTTAAATGAATACGTAAAGATCTTCCTTAGGGATGTTTCTTCCGATTATGAACATGTATTTCTTAATCAAGGTTTTGCCGGTGGCGGATATTATACTCAATTAGGGGGTGGTAGCAACTACGTCTGTCTGACAGATAACCCGAACTATGCAAATATCAGGGCTGGAGAAAACGACTTTGCTCTAATCTATGGTACGGAATTCGAGGTCAGCGGGTACAGTCTCTTTGGTACATCAAATTCCCAACCGCATAGCCTTCACAACACAGACGTGCAATGCAGTGTCTGTAGGAGTCACTCTAGGAGTAGTATGGTAGGTAAATACAGCCACAGACTCTCAAAATATGTCTGTACGGTTTCTACTGCAAATACATGTACATGTATTTGGTGAAGAACTCCGCTTTACCCGGATAATGGTTTCGGCGCAGACTCTCAAAACGCTACGTTCACATACAATACGGATTTGGTGCGCATTAAAAACCGTCAGTTTACACTAGCGTTACAATCCGATTCAGAACATAATTCCGAACTAAACTGCGCAGTAATATTAACTAAAGGGCACAACCATTGAGCCGACTTCGTAAGCTATTGCGGATTAAGTGGTGCGCAGTAGCTACAACGGATTAACAACCATACGTGTTAGTGCTGATCTAATCCGAACTAAAGGGCTTCTAGTGTGACCTCTTATTCGGAATCAAGGTGTTAGTGCGGTTTAAGTCCGGACTAAAATGTTTGTGTGAACACAGCATTTGACACTCCGTATTTGTATTTGGCAGGTGATGATCCCAGGAACGAAGGAATGCCCAGCTGGTTGGAACAAGGAATACTGGGGTTACCTAATGACGGCCCACCACGCCCACAAGGCACGGCATAACTTTGTCTGTGTGGATAACTCGCCGGACAGTGGCACAGAGGGTGGTCGTAAGGATGAAAATGGAGCACTTATGTATCATGTTGAAGGGCGGTGTGGATCCTTACCTTGTCAACCTTACGTGCATGGTGCTGAACTGACGTGTGTTGTTTGCACCAAATAGATCCAGCTAAGAACATAGAGGGCCGTATTTACGAAGCGCGATTAGGTCAACACGCGTGTAAATTCATAGTTTTAATTCAGGTTAAGGGCCTAGAAAACCATTGTGTTGCTACCTTGTACGCTGCTTGATCGGCAGCGTTTACCCACAGGATAACCACACGCGGTTAACATTCCTGCGTTTATTCGCAGAAGGGTCGAAGAAAAGAGTTGAATGACTCTAAACAAGGCCTGTAGGTTGTTCAAATTTTTCTTTTGTCCTCCTGCAGCTAGACAAAGGAAAGTTAACCACGGGTGATTATCCTGCGGGTAAACGCTGCCGATCAAGCAGCGTACAGGTAGCAAAACAATGGTTTTCTAGGCCCTTAACCTGAATACCTATGAATTTACACGCGTGTTAACCTAATCGCGCTTCGTAAATACGCCCCAGAGTCTTTTCTGGAGTTGTATACAGAACAGTGCCTGGGGAAGACCCCGGTTGGGGTCGAAAATTTGCGAAATTGTGGAAGTTGACTTCCTATATACTATCATTTTGTGTGTCGACTTTTGTGCTCTCTCTTTCTTTAGCTAAGAACATAACGTACAGCCAAGAAAAAGAGAGACATTGCCACCTTAGAGGTGGCAGCGCTGTCGTACTGACGGATCTACTGTTCAAATCTTTAGCAACCTTGTAGAATGTGGCAATGGCTTTTAGGTATTGCAGGGTGACCCAAAAAAAATGAGACCCATGAACATGTTAATAAAAACTTTAATTTTCAGGCTACAGCAACCAAACTTCACACATGTTATCTCAACTTAATGCACGGCCTGCACACCAAGTTTCATTAGTCAGGGCTTATCACTTTCCGTTTAATGACGTCTTTCCACTAACGTGCTCAAGATGAGCCCCTCGGCGCTGGCGGCACACTTGAACACGACGCGATGACTCGAACGCACTCCTCCTTTGGAATCTCACGAATCTTTGCAGTTATGGCCTCCTTCAACTCATGAATGTTTTGGGGATTATTCCTATAGACATTGTCTTTGAGGTAGCCCCATAGGTAGAAATCCGGGGGTTCAGGTCTGGCGAGTGTGAAGCCCATTCAGGGTCACACCTCCGACTGATAAGGCGATCCTGAAAGTGTTCGCGCAGCCAATTCAGCGAGTCATTTGAGGTGTGGGGAGTTGCCCCATCCTGCTGAAACCATTAATCCTCCCTTATATTTATAAACCCCCTTCGTCGGCCGAGTACAGCCCAAAACTTGCGGAGGACCCCTAGGTAACACTCTGTATTCACACTGACTGCACGCTCGTCCTCAAACTAGAATGGCCCGATGATTCCATGTGTTGATATCGCAACCCACGCAGTGCACTTAACGGAATGAAGAGGCCTCTGTAGGCAGTCCTGGGGTCACGAGTTGAAGGAGGCCATAACTGCGAAGATTCGTGAGATTCCAAAGGAGGAGTGGTGCGTTCGAGATTGAGAACTTCGCGCGTCGTGTTCAAGTGTGCCGCCAGCGCCGAGGGGCTCATCTTGAGCACATTATGGAAAGACGTCATTAAACGGAAAGTGATAAGCCCTGACTAATGAAACTTGGTGTGCAGGCCCTGCATTAAGTTGAGATAACATGTGTGAAGTTTGGTAGCTGTAGCCAGAAAATTAAAGTTTTTATTAACATGTTCATGGGTCTCATTTTTTTTGGGTCACCCTGTATTACATTCTTCGCACCTTTCTTTACATTCTTCACACCTTTCTATGTCATTAAAATAATCAAAAATATACTGAATTGTTTCACAAGGACACTCAATAAGAGATAGCAGTTACAGCTCCTTGTAAAGTTTCTAAGCACTTTTAGCATCGTTTGTTGAATCATCACTCATTTATAAATCATGATTTTATATTAATTAAATGAAGAGAGTAATTAACCCAAGTATAGCGGCAAATGAAGAAACACAAGTAGTAGAGAGTGTGATGAAAAATATGGGCATTACCACGGAGCAACTAGGCTCAATCACGAAGTGCGAACAGAGTTCAACTGAAAACCAACTAAACTCAACTAAAATTCAACACCCAAAGGAGTAAAGAAACATACATTTTCAACGAGGAAAAGCACAAATATTATGAAATAAAAAACGACAAGTACGACTGTTTCTTCAAAAATAGAAATAGAATAATAAGCAATAGCAGCTACAGCTTCTGCAATTACTATCTTATCTCTGTTACTATAACACAAATGTAAAATTGCTAAGCACTTTTTACAATTCAAAGTATTTGATGTTTTAGCACGGTTTGTTGAATCACTCATTAATAAATAAAAAGGAAATAACTGAAATTTTACTAATAATCAACTATAATCAACTGCTCACGTCTTCTAGAACAGCGATTAGTTCTCCAGTTAGATAGCGTTGGGAGGCGAGAAAATCTGGCCGCATCTAGGGACGCGCGAATCATCAGTCGAGGTGTTCCGATAATTGTCCGGCGGCGGGTGGATGGAACAGCCGTTATTATGGTTGTATGTGTAGTCCACTGTACATTTCCACTGAACACACCCCCGCCGCCACGGGGCAATCTTCGCGTGTCCTCATACAGGAAATTCGACTCTTCAGACGCCTTATTAGAGGAATCTACGCCCTAGACCACAGTGTTTGATGGTTCGTACGTTCCACAACTTTTTCGTGTGTGTTGAAACGTTAAAGTTTTTGAGAAAAATATTAGTTCACCAAGCAAAATTCTTGTTTAATGCGCCCGTGAGATGGCATAATACACACCGATCTGACAAATTGTCTGATTTTTGGCGAATCACGCCAGAAACACAGAAACTGATGACGTATTTACCTAGATTAAAGAGTACTCTTCCATGCAACGCCACAGAGATAACGTGTACATGCACATTGAGTTCTATTAACAGCTTTTAGGAATTGAGCGATAGACTTCAGTAAAATATATGTTAATTGTATTGTCGGCAATGCGGCCCACTCAGAGCGCGGAGAATTGTCACGTGGATTGGAGAGCACAAATTGAATAGAGCCTTTGTGTTCTAGAAGACGTGTGCTAGTTTCAAATGCTTGTTAAGTTAGTCACATTCTCGTTATGTTCTTGTTATTTGTAGTTACTTTTAGTTGTAAATAGAATCAACAAGAATTTAACAAGAAATCAACTGCCTAGTTATGCTTGTCTATTTTTGGTTGCTTTTAGTTCCTTACTATTTTAACTGCTAACTAATTTAATCACGAAGTGCGAACAGAGTTCAACTGATGATGAAGATAAAGAAATGTTTAGAAAAATAAACAAGAGGCCCATGGGCCTTGCGCTCAGCTGACATTTGATGCCTCAGTTTGATAGGCTAAGGCATAAGAGGTACTGCAGTCTTTAGGAAGGTTCGTGGATGATGTCAAATTTTATTCACCAAGTGTGCATGTTGGATGGGATAAAGTCTGCTAATTATGATTAGAGACTCGGTCCAATACAATTTTGCCAAGAATGAATCACATTTATTTTGGAAAGACTACGGTTTGCATACAATGTGTAAGAGAATATTTCAGTTGTCTGCTGTGGCGAAGACTTCGCTGTTCTATGATTTCGACAGTTGATCCCTAATTGCCATTCCTATGCTGTGTCGGCCGAGAGTGAGTTCTTCAAATTCAAGACACNCTCATTTTTTGTTTCCCAGGAGAGTTCACCAAGGGCTACCTTCAGATGTAATTTGGAGTCTCTAGCTATTACGGTTACAAAACGTCGGGCATAGTTGGACAGATGGACTGGTGGACTGACACCCTGACGCCACTGAATACCTATTTGACTAGCTCCGCTGACCTTTGGTCAGCTGAGCTAAATATAATCAAAAAGTATGTTCATGCAAAACATATAAAAAATATTATTGTCCTACTGTATAGTATGCGTTAATCGGTCGGCCCGCGAAACTTGTTCGAATGGAAAATCGTTGAATATCCGCGTTCTAGGCCTAGTTAAGTTGATTACGCATCTCTCCATACAACACCATGTCAATTCAAATGAATTTTCTGCTGGTGCACTATAGCCTTTCTTGTAGCGAGTAGGCCTTGGACAACGAAGAAATGTGACACGATGGTCATTCACGCAAGCAATGAATGCAGACGAGTAGGCCGAGCACTAATGAAATTGACCGGACCACTATTCTCGCGGATGACGGGTTGATCAATAATTACCCTGAACCTGAATATTCAACGATTTTCCATTCGAACAAGTTTCGCGGGCCGACCGATTAACGCATACTATACAGTATATTTCAAACACAAACATTCATTGAAAATGATGAAATTATTTTTTCTTCAAATCAATAATATGTAAACTCACTTCCTCTTGTTCATGAGAAAGTTGACCCCGATCAATCAATACTTTTCCAGCATATGTTTTCCAATGCAGCTAAAGATAGGTCATGTAGGATTGATTCATAGTATTTTGAATGTGAAACGTCCTTTGCAACAACTTCAATCATATTTTCCTCAATCTCTACGTGTTGTTCCATTTTATTTAGGGAAAAATTTCGTAAATTAGCATTTTCAAGTGTTTTGTGCTAAACAAAGTCGTACTTATACTTGTCGTACTTTTACTTGTCTTAGAAGTATAAAACGATGTGAAGAATGTAATAAGTGTTTCAAGTATGATGAATGCTTCAAGATATTTGTGTTTTTCTTCGTTGAACATGTACGTTTCTTTACTCCTTTGGGTCTGGGAAAATGCTACAGAATACACAGGACGGAATACAATTAGCAATAACAAAGACATCTGGAAAAGGACCTTATAAAATGTATATTTTTATTGTGTCAGATGCACAAGTAAACATAAGTAACAGAAAAATTGCAAGTCATCAGCACTAGGATTTTCTTGTTAAATAAATGGATATGAACAAGAAGGATTTTGTGAATACATTATATCAGAGTACTCTGTTAGCCGGAGTAACAATTGGTTATTCTTATGTACTGAGAAGATTTCTGAGAATTAACATCGGTTCGCCGAGTCAAGCTAATTTAGAAGAGATTTTGAAACTAGGTGGTGTTGTTGCAGTTAGCGATATGAGCTTAGATTACCTGTACCAGCAGGTGATTATCCCACATAATATAGTGAAAGCAACTTAAGTTTCACTGTAATGTTTTTACAAGTATAAGGCAACTGAGGGGATATGCGGGACATAATGGCTGTAAACCACCCGGCAATGATGCAAGTCTATAAAAAAGTGAAAAAGTGAAAAAAGTGAAAATCGCCAAAAAATGAGGCCAGACGGGGTTGAAATGTTTGAAAATCAGCCAAAACTGCTGTTTTGTTGAACCTCCTAAACCTCCGGCCTGAATCCCCTCAGTTGCCTTATACTGGTAGTGCATGATACTTACAAAATATCGCATGTTTCAAACATGTTAAACATATTCTCAGAAACTTGTGCAGGCAGTCCATTGTTTCCGTTGATTTTCAAATGGAAAAACATTATGACGAGGAGCGTTATGCCAAACAGCGTCAGTCAACGGGGCCGAAGAAAACGATTTCGTTGTTTTTATAGATCGAACCTCTTGTACATACACGTTGTAACAGGAAGGCAGGTCGTGAGTTTACCTATTTTATATCTTTCAACAGACCATAGAGGGATAGTAGAAAATGAGGATCAGCATTACCCTGTTACCATGGTTATTTGTAACTTATCAACAAACGTTTAGCCTTTTAGCATCAATAGAGCCTTTACCTAACGTATCTGGTGAGTCTTTCCGAATATTAGTACAACGTAGAAGTATTGTTTTGTAGCTCAACTGTGGTGAGCTCTTACGATGGTGCAGCGTCCGTCGTCGTCCGTTAGCCGGCAGGGCACGTTTCGTAACCGCTGGAGCTATTGATCTGAAACTTGGTGCATATATACCCCTTGGTCATATGACCTATGACACCAAGTTTCGGTCCAATTCGACTCCAATTCTGTCAACATCTCCGGATACGTCTTCCACTACTCAAAGAAAAAAATTGTAGTCATTTAAACGGGATTCGAACCGTCGACCTTCTGATTTGTAATCCACCATTTTATCCACTCGGCGAACGAACGAGCTGACAGAGACATGATTTGTGTTCGTCATAGCCGTAGGCCTTCGGGCGTTTGCATTTCTCTTGCTGGTCACATGGGGGCTTTTTGTTCGTTCACGTGAGCTTTAAGTGAGATTTTACATGACCAAGCGACACCAAGAACCAGCGTACGAATATTACCTAAAACTGGTGGTTTAGCAAACGGTAGATTAATGGCTGGTATTCATAAAAAATGCTTTTTCTTAAGATTTGCACAGTGATGTCTAATGTAAATGTATTACAAAACTTAAGTAAAAGCATTTACTAGCTTTTATAAATATCAGCTATTGATCCTACGCCGTCTCTGTAACTATCTTGGACCCAGTCAGCTATAGTCAGCAACGATTATTTTACCAGGTGTGATGGAATCTAATCCATTTGTCTTCAACTACCCCCTCATGCATTGTTTGTCACAGGATTAAAAAGTTTTCGTGCAAAATGAACTCTTGGAGATATGACATATTGGGGG
>NMRB01000637.1:95111-120048 GCA_002633025.1 Notospermus geniculatus
CCACCACCACCACTGTCAATGATAAATGCGTGTAGTCCGATGTTTTGTGAATAAAACATGCATTAACGTATTAGATTATTCTTCATTTTGAGATTTTCATCGATCCAAACCTCACAATGTTCCTATCTTCGTCATAACCGCGCGTTCAGTAACGTTTGGCTGCTCCAGCCGCCACGCTCATGGGCGGCAAATGCGAGCGATAAATGCTACGGTGGTCGGCAAGGGTGGATGGAGCGATAGTAGGAGTGACAGGAAGCCTTGGTTGGGCAAGATGCGTTAATGTCGAAAACATTTATATTGAATTGAGGGGCGTGGGCCACTTCATGTAACATTTTAGAAATTCTCAAACACCCAATGCCAAGATAGTTCATTGATTTGCCACCAGAGACGTATGGCACTACTCGTACAACCCAGGAAGTGCTATATCCAGGAGGCGACTACGTTCGACGTATATACTCTAGTTTCATAGATTTAAGACATGTGTAACGTCGATCAGTGTTCCCCGTATTTCTGTGTTTTTCTTATTGTTTCCCTCCTGACGGATTAAGCGGCAACTAACCCAACAATAACCATTCTAGGCCGCGTCTATTGTAGGGGAACACTGAGCTACAGAAACACTCAGCGATGTTACACCTGTACTGGATATTCAAGCCACGCCCACTCGGTATAACTTTGACCTTATGCTTCGAATCCATGAATAGACCTGACCATGTATGATTGACGTCTTGCCTGCCCCTTTGTGCTAGGTTTACACCACAATTCGAAAGCAATGCCTGGATAACCGATGTCGAATGAGTAGGCCTACCGCACTCACTGACCGTGGGCTTTGCATAGCGACTAGCACGGATAACTAGGCCGACCAGTAGGCCTATACGGGTGTTATTTGTTCATTTTCTGTGAATTACCCAGTCACGTCATGGTCGCCGAACGACAAAACCCACCGGAAAGTTAAAGGAGCACGGTATTGGATATCAAATGCGTTATTTGACTGCCGACGTAGAGGGAGCCACCTAGCGGCAGTAAGACGAACTACAAAAATGCAAGACGAACTACAAAATGTACGCAGTAAATCGGGTCATTCGCCGAGGCGTAGTCAGACCCTTGGGTTGGAGAGTGGCGCGGTGGCGCCGGCTGTCGAGAAAAAGTGGCAATACCGTGCTCCTTTAATCAACCGCACGGTACACAGATTAAACCACAAATAGCAATCTGTTTATCAGTACTGACAACCACTAGTCACTTTCAGCCCACCAGCATGAGTAGAAAATGTGCGCCAATCAACAACAAGGGACCGTGGGCCTATTCACGCTGTCCTGCACGGGGGCGGTCACAGGCACTTATAATGAACAGGTGTAATGTTTTTCACTGCCCCCCGTTTGCCAGTGCCTCCCAACAAAAGATTGACGGAATAAGCCGCGACGTGACAATGGGGGAGGCACTGATCAACATGTCTTTCTGTATTTGAGCGTCCACACAAAAAAGCGGGCGGCTTATTCAGTGTAATTATTACGCCTGGCGTAATGGTGCGGGGAAAACCGGGAAACATGGTACCTTTTTCGATGCCTATGCAGAAACATACACCTAATGCATGTGCGACACCTCGGGGACAAGGTCAGTTAGTCCCGCTGAGGGAGTGTTCACTATTTTGCTAAATCTCTAAAATCCAGCATCCATTATGTTTCTCGATTCGATGCAAAATTGCCTGGATAAACCACCTTCGTTGAAGGTACAGTATCAACTGCCCACCTAGATAATCCTTATTTTGTTTGTATAGCCTGTACCCACCATCAAAACAGAAGTAAATTGATGTGAATGCCGGTAATACTGACTTTGGCGAGGCAATCCTGAAATCACAGTGGCAAGTGAAATACCGCCGGGAAAACCCGAAAAATTAAAAGCCCCACTCGCCACGCGCATTGTCGCGATGACGTCGTCCGGTCTTGTGCGTCGCTGAGTAATTTTGATTTCTTATGACGACGTCTACTGTGAGTGGGGCTTTTAATTTTTCCGAGCGCTGCCAATAGGCCTATGTTTGTTTGTGTGTACAGTAGGCTAGCGTCATGACGTCATGCGTATATGGATAGGCCTAATCGCAAAGGCCCATCGATCGATGATGCATGGGGACATAATAATAAGAGGTATGTAAATATCAGTGATACCGGTAGAGAACTCAACCCACTTGGTGGGACCGTATCTTGGGGTCTCATGGCAAAATGCGGCGATCCCATGCTACCGCACTTCTAGTTTTATGTTGCAAAAACCACAGATGGGGCAAGATAGCTGATGTGAATCGCAGTATCGGTACGTTGTTTTTTCCTTACGTGACGCTCCTGCCCCTTTTCGGCCTGGACGCCGAGGAGGGCTGGTCCGGCAGCGTAGAATCGGGACTAGGCTACTGTTGCCGAATGGGAAGTTTATTTTGAGTCCTAAAGATCGAGCTCGTGGACTAGCCTAGGCCTACAGTTTGTTCCTTTCTTAATTTCTTTTTAATTTAGGCCTACATTTTCGTTTGTTTATTCACAGACACAAGTAATCATAAGGCCTGTAACGCTGCTCACTTCGTGAGCCACGTGGTCGCGGATAACTCCGTGAGTTATGGGATCACTGCGCCAGTTTTCAAGAACTACTTCCTATGCTAGCAAATAATGATTTCTCCCTTGGCGTAATATTACGCTAAATCGGCGTAATATTACGCAAAATACAGTAAGCCAAAGCGGGCAGTGTCATACGGGCATTCTCATACATTACACCTGTCTTAAATCTATGAAACTAGAGTATTTTGCCAGCATTGTTCATCCACGAGATGATGACCGACTCATTATTCACAGGGGCGGCAGGCTACAGTCGCGCGTCATATATATTCGACACTTTGACGTCGCACTGTTTGCGCGCAGCACCAGTACCAAATTGGATGGCGCAGTACGTGATCAATGATATGGACGAAGATAGCTGCAGTTACTTCCCGAGATTTCGCCAAGTCACCTCTGTTAAATCCCCAGCACCTTTTAAATGACCAATCTCGTACCCAGAGTTCAACGCCACATTCGTTACCGGTACTACTTTTGCACAATGCTGACGGCGGATGAATTTCCGACCGTTGCACAACCAATTGCGTAGGGATTCGAAAGAGTTCGTACTTTATTCCTCAATAAAACATTTATTCGCCAACGGAATGTTAAAACAGTAGTATATTTACTAATACTGGAACAAATTGTAATATTCGGTATGATTACTTTATCAAATAATTTGTAAAATCGATGAGCACAAGTACAATCTTGTGCTGGGAGCGTTCCAGCCCTTTCCAGAGGTCTTTGCCGAGGAACGATGGTGGCGACCTCTTCAGATTGTTAAACGACCTGTAGCCTATGCCTGTCCTATCCTCGTCAACAGGGTCAATGGAAAGATGGAGAACGTCACATCAAAAGTTTTTGACAAAGTTCTCAGATTTATTGACCGGACTGCCTACGTGTCGCCCCTTTTTCCAGAACACAGAATGACTATGATTTTCTACATGAGAGTAAATGTCTGGTTGAATAAAGGTAAATGTGTTTTGTCGATGAAATACGATGGGAATGTTTTGGTCGTATTTGTTCGCGCTAGGTCGGTCCTGATGGCATTCGCAACGATGGACAGACAAATGGCGTCTTGGGGCGGGTACAGTCCTGCCGCACAAATACGAATCAGTGGCCTGAATGTGATTATTATTAGGCCTACTGCGGAAGGGATGATGGCCAATATCTACAACGTATCAGTTGTGTTTGTTGCCAACAGGAAAAGACTAAAAAAACCGCTGTTGAAAGAATTATCATATACTATCCCCTCAGAAAGAATCAATCATAGGTCTAAAGAGGTTTTAATAGGACATTTCTGGGATTTTAAGACTGCCAGTACCTTTAGCGGTTATCTTGAAAAATTCATGATATTTGACTCCATTCTTACCGGCAAAGATATCACAAGAAAAAAGATGTGTAAGTAAGCCATGGGGGGTGAGAAACTGTGTAACTGTAGCCAGTTATTTCTTGGTGATTTGAACAGTTCATCTTTAAGGTGAAGGGATACCTAAGCACAAAATAATGCAAGCACAAAACTGAAAAATCGATATCTTTACTGTAACCTAAAGTAATCTATTACAAGAAGTTTATTACTTAAGTATAAACCCTGCTCCGTACATTCTGGTATAAAAAGCAGTAATGTTATTAAATAACTTAATTAGACCCTAAAATTTCATCTTCGGGGCGAAATTCTGAATCTTGGCTACCGACAGCGCTGTTCCGGATTATACCATTACATAAAGACAAGCAGTCATCAGGGGTAATGAGCATAAAGGGGTCGTAACCCTACGTCAGGCCTAAGCCAGGCGTAGTGCTGGTCGAGGATAGGGCATCGACCAGCACTACGCCTGGCTTAGGCCTGATGTAGGGTTACGACCCCTTTATGCTCGTTACCCCTGGTGCCTATAGAGAGTTTTCTCAAAAAAATTATTTCAGTTACCCGTTATAAACTAATTAAGGTCTAAAAATGCCCTGATTCACATTTTCTGGAATACGTGAAGATTTCACTCGGATATCGCCAAAATCTCTCTATAGGCACCTGGAGGAATAAGTTTGTTATCAATTAAAATGTATACTTCATAAAAATCATCAAGTAAAGCTGCGTTTACCAGACATCCGGAATGCGGTATAGGGACGCGGAATCCCCGGCGGAACGATATGTTGTATACGAAAATGCATTGCATTTTCCGCTTCCGCGTTCCGCAATCCGCATTCCGCGTGTCGGCTAAACGTAGCTTAATTAAGTGCAAAACAAAACCGAAAATCGCAGGAAAAGCGGGGAATTCCACCCGAGTCGATCAATAAGCTATTGTTATGTGCGGCCGCACAACAGATTTAGTTCTGAGACCGCCGCTAGGCCTGTGCCGATCTGTTAGGTATCCCTTCACATAATGGGAGGGAGTTGGATTGCGTAGCGCACCCTAGGCAACATGGGCGTTTGCCGCCATGATTGATGGCGAACGCAAGTTCAAACTTCAGTGATGCAAAGTTCGCCCAAAGATCGGCTTAGCAGTATATTAGTAGAGCACAGAATTACATGGGCGAGCACAGAGGTGGAAATTAAAGAAGGCTTAGGACCCTTCTATTTGAGATAATAAGCTCTTAGGAAAATGTTACGGCCGATTTTGGCCGTGGTCCAAGTTGGAACTTCTGCGTATTGCAGTGTGAGAAGTTTGGGGGTGCAGTGCTCCACTTAAATCCCTCATAAGTTTGTTATGTAGTAGGCCTAATTATAGCTCTCCAAAAGGTTTTCTAGTCAATCTATGAATCTTCCTTCTACTTCCAAGGCAATTGATATCAAGACATAAGCCAATTTTCTGTATTTTGGAGTGTCAAAAATGACACAGGTCATGTCCAAATTCTGCTAAGTTAAGGCCTGTCTCCACTCCCTTATGAAAAATAATGTAAGAAAAATGTAAGATGTTCTTACATTTTTCTTACATTTGCCTGTGGGTTTTCTTACGTTTTTCTTACGTTGTTCACCTATACATACAAAAGTATATAGAGCACGTACATATGTACACAACCAGGGTAGGAAAATTGATGGAATTAGGGAAAAATCCCTGCATTATTCTTACGTTTGACTTTGAAAGAAAATGTCCGTGGCTTCATCTTGCATTATTCTTGCATTAATCTTACATACATCTTACCTTTAACTTAGAAAAAAACGACATTATTCACAGGTTTTCGTTCTTGCGCATTTCTTACGTTTTTATAAACCTCGTACAGTATTCCTGCATTAATTTCTTGCTTGCATTATTCTTATAATATTCTTAAGTTCCAAATCTTGCGTGTTTCTTACATTTGATCAGCCATTATTCCTACCTTGCCATTCTTACATATCTTATACTTTGTCATTCTTACATTTTTCTTTCATTTACACTTCATACACTTCATACATTATTCTTACATTCTTATTCTTTTACATTTCTTACATTCTTATGTATTTCTTACTCTTTCATTCTTGCATTATTCTTATCAGCCACTTACATTATTTCTACATTATCATTCTTTCACAGTTCTGACTTTGTCATTACATTATTCTTACATTTATAGCACCTTCATACATTAATCTTACATTCTTATTCTTACACGTTTCTTGCATTTTATCAACGACTTACATTATTCCTTCTTTGTCATTCTTTCATATTTCTTACTTTGTCATTTTTCTTACATTTATAAAACTTCATACATTATTCTTACTTTCTTAGTCTTGCACGTTTCTTACATTTTGTGAGCCACTTACATAATTCCTACTTTGGCAAAGTAAGAAATATGAATGAAGTACAAAGTAGGAGTAATGTAAGTGGCGCACTAAATGTAAGAAAGGTGTAAGAATATGTATGTAAGAATAATGTATGAAGATACCACAAATGTAAGAACAATGTAAGAATGACAAAGTAAGAAATATGAAAGAATGACAAAGTAGGAAAAATGTAAGTGCTGACAAAATGTAAGAAACCTGCAAGACTAAGAACGTAAGAATAATGTATGAAGGTATTATAAGTGTAAGAATAATGTAAGAATGACGAAGTAAGAAAATGAAAGAATGACAAAGTAGGAATAATGTAAGTGGATGACAACATGTAAGAAAGGTGCAAGAATACGAATGTAAGAACAATGTATGAAGGTACTATAAATGTAAGAATAATGTAAGAATGTCATTCTTTCATATTTCTTACTTTGCCATTCTTACATTGTTCTTACATTCATAGTAGCTTCATACATTGTTCTTACATTCGTATTCTTACACCTTTCTTACATGTTGTCGTCCACTTACATTATTCTTACATTATTCCTACTTTGTCATTCTTTCATCTTTCTTACTTCGTCATTCTTACATTATTCTTACATTTATAATGCCTTCATACATTATTCTTACGTTTTTAGTCCTGCACATTTCTTACATTTTGTCAGCACTTACATTTTTCCTACTTTGTCATTCTTTCATATTTCTTACTTTGTCATTCTTACCTTGTTCTTACATTTATAGTACCTCCATACATTATTCTTACATTCATATTCTTACACCTTTCTTACATTTTGTCAGCAACTTAAATTTTTCCTACTTTGTACTTCTTTCATATTTCTTACTTTGTCATACTTACATTATTCTTACATTTATAATACCTTCATACATTATTCTTACATTTCTTATTCTTACAGGTTTCCTACATTTTATCAGCCACTTACGCATTTCCTACATTGTCATTCTTCCCTATTTCTTACGTTTTCATTCTTGCAATCCTCTTACATTCACAGTACTTTCATACATTATTCTTGCACTCCTGTTCTTACATTTTTTTCCTTCATTTTATTAGCCACCTACATTATTCATACCTTATTCATACCATTCTTACGTATTTTTTATTTTATCATTCTTGCATTATTCTTACATTTACAATACCTTCATACGTTATTCTTACCTTCTTATGCTTACATGTACACGTTCCTTACAATATCCAAGACGATATCATGAACAAATAATGCCTCCGTTACCAATGTTCGAATGTGTATATGCAGGTAGCATTGGATGTCTGCTGCTTATGATACACGCTTCACGTTCTGGGTAGCACATGCATGCACAGTCCAACAGTCTTTGAGTGTATAGGGTGCAGTAGTATAGCAGTGAAAAAAAAGGAATTCTGGAATCCATGTCTTTATTTGGGAGCCGAATAGTATCATAGTGAATGTTGTTGAAGAATAAGTTATCAGTCAAAACTTTTTTTAGATAAAGGAGCACAGAAATCGAAATTGAAGGAAGAAAAAAACTTACTCTTTTCTCAAGTCCTTTTCCCAAAGTGCTAAGTACTCCATTATGTACACAGAGTCCATTTCCAGTAATGTTTTCATAGCCTGCCGTCGAATCACACTAAATATTGACGAATGCTTTAAATCCACGGCAAAAAGTCGATTCCGTTGGTGTTTATAAACTTTGAACTGTTGTTATGAGTGGCACAATAAAATCGGCAGGCACAAATAATGGAAATTTACAGTTATTTTGATGGAGAGAAAACGGAGTAAAATCTTTCCCCTGCAGTGATTCACTTTGAATGAACCGTTGAACGGTTTGATTGGTTGTCCCGCTACTGACGTCAGATATATCAAGTATATGCCTATAATTCTTGCATTTTTCTTGCATTATTCTTACCGTTCTTACATGATGACTTTGGTAGTTTCTGAATCCTTACACCTTTCTTAAGTTCAAATTCACATTCTTACGTATTTCCTACATCTAAAAGACAGATCTTACACATTTCTTACATTATTCCTAAGTTGTTCTTACGCTTGACATAAAAATATCCGAAACGTTGTCGTTCCTATGGTATTCTTACATTTGCTGTTGGAAATATTGCGAGTATTCACTGTTCTTACATTATTCTTATGTTCGGAATTATTGCAAGGATTGGAGTTCTTATATCATTCTTACGTTTGAACTTTGAAATACTTCAATCAGCAAGGTTTCGTACATTATTCTTTCATTGTGACTTAGAAATGATGGAGGCACTGAGGATCTGATGTTACTCTTACAGTTTGACTTAGATTATTCATGCAGTCACAGAAGTTCTTACATTAATCTTACCTTTTGACTTTGATGCATTAGAGAAAAAGTTGTCCTAACATTATTCCTACGTTTTGACTTAGTAAAATATAAAATCAGTGGCTGGTTCTTACATTGTTCATACAGTTTGACTCAGATATATGCTATTAAATATTTGTTCATACATTATTCTTACGTCTTTAGTCGCGTGCTCCTACGTTCTTCCTACATGTATTCAATTTGTATTTTTTAAAGTTTATTTTCCTACACATTTCTTTCGTTTTTCTTACATCCTTCCTGCATTATTCTTACCATTCTTACATGAGGACTTTGCTGGCTATTGAATCCCTACACCTTTCTTACGTTCAAATTCACATTCTTACGTATTTCCTACATCTAAAAGGCAGTTCTTACACATTTCTTACATTATTCCTAAGTTGTTCTTACGTTTCTTACATTTTTCTTACATAATTTTTCATAAGGGCTTGGCCCGCGAGTCCCCGCGAACCACCGCGAGTGTCACCGCGAGTATACTCGCGGTGACTCGGGTGGTGATCGGCGGTGATTCGCGGGCCAAGTGGAGACACGGCACCGTGAATGACCGCGAACACCCCGCGAGTGTTCCCGGGCATTCGGGGCCGTTTCCAACATGTTGAAAAAATCGCGAAGCAATCGCGCCGCCCGCGAGTTGGCAGGCATACCGCGAATGGCCGCGAATGACCGCGAACAGTGGAGACACCTTCCCGGGGACATCGGCGGTCAGTGGCAGCTGGCGTGGTGACCCGGATGTAGCTGATCAGAATGAGGTCACCGGCCGGGAGCCAATAGGAGGGTAGGGAATAGCCGCAAGTACTCATCAGGTGTAGACACGTTCGCGGGTATTCGCGGTGACACCACGAACACGGGTTATTCCCGGTGGGTCACCGCGAATAAAATGTGTTCGTGGTCCGGGGTCCATCGGCGATGCATTCTCGGGTAGTGTAGACTAGGCTTTAGTTTCTGTCACTAGCAACAGGTGGCAGCACATACCTGTCCATGCTGGATTGTATCATTAGCAATGATAGTGTTATATTGGGACACTTTTACGATTGTTCCAGTACTGTCAGGCACTTTGGGATATACCGTAGAATCACCTTTCTCCGGTCACTTCATTATAAACTTCAAAGTTCAATGGGAAACGCCTTCGTCATGATTATGCATGAACGTAGCCCGGATTAGGCCTACTGACCGCACAATGATTTGTTTGCATCGGCGTTACTTCGCGTTTACCATTGTATGGTGAATCTCTTGTTCGATGCCTGATCAATTCGTTTGGGATATTGACATATGGGTCAGTGACTGAGAACGTTGAGAAGGTTGTGGAATACAGGGTGACTCACAAATTCTGAGCCCCGTTTCAAACGTCGCTCTACTCACGTGTGCTGATTTCGATTCGTGTATAGAATTTGAATTAAAATGGGCACATGAGTGCGTAGAGCGACGCATGAAACGGGCCTGAGACTGTGTTGACTTCAAGAGCGTAATGCGATGGGAATAAACAAAACTTCACTGAGCCACACTGAGTACTCTACGTCCCAAAAAAATAGAAAAAGAACGTTCTGTTAATTCACTTACACTGGTACCTTTTTAGCAAAAGGGCGTGCAACAGAAGCAGGTTTTCAAATTTCTGATCAGTGTAACGACGCATTCCCCCTCCTCTAGCACCGTCAAGGAGGAAAATTTCATTTTAAACTTTCATTCGGAAAGGATTTTGAAACACGCTGTACATTCAGTCAACGTGTCGGACACAACGATTCCCGCATGATCAATATTCACGAACGTCCAAAGGTCACTAACAACGCTATCCTCACAGTCATTGAAATCGACACCGCGGATTCATTTGTCACAGTGGCATGACTTCAACTGGGACTGCATGGTGAACGTGGCGAACTGTCATTGGCCGCTCACGAAAAGGGGCATGAATAGGGGAGAAAGGTACGAAAGAACAGAATTCTCATTTGAAGTGAACAAATAGTGCCACTTCAAAATTCAATATTGAACTTTGAATTTTGAAGTGGAAACTAACTACTAACCAATCAGATCCTGCGTATCTTGACGCTTTGGCCAATGATTAATGCGGTGACATACTTGACTTACAATTGCAATGGCATTGTTTATAACTCATTGTAAATTTCTTGTGAACAGTGGAATGCTGCTGGTGTAACGTTTTCTAGTGTTCCCATATGTGACCCTCCACCACAAAACCAGACGGAAGTCGCTCCGAAGTTGGCAAGTTGGGACTGAAATGTCTGTCAATTTCAGAATTGTCTGTCTTTTGTGAAGTGTGAGTGATTCCTTTTCTTTCTTTGTTTCCTGGTGTCATCTCAGTACGTTTTGGTTCATTTTCCGTGCGACTTCCGAATGGGTTTGTGGTGGAGGGTCACATACCGTAGAATCACCTTTCTCCGGTCACTTCATTATAAGCCCTGTTTACACTACATAAAAACCCGCGTCTCACCCGGGCTTTTTCTGTTTACACCTGTTAAAGCGCGGGTCTAATAGACCCGGGGATGAAAAGTCCGGGCTTTTTGAACCCTCCGATTTCGAAGGGTTTTTGGAGGGCTTAATTTAGACCCGCGTCTCGTGCGGGTTTTTTTGAGTAGTGTAGACGCAATAGACCCGGGCTCTGTCTAGTTCTTGAACACCGCGACAGGCGGCGTGTCTTGTGGACATGCGCGGTAAAAGCCAGCACTCCAATTTAGCGCCTCCTCTTCGTGAAGAGTATGCTGCAGCAGCGACCCTATCGCCGGGCGTAGCAAATAAGTTCAGCTAGATTTTAGTAGTGTAGACGCTCGCCGGGTGTCAGGCGGGTTATTTTCAGACCCGGGCTTGACACGGGCTCAAAAAGCCCGGGGATTTCTATGGGCCGATTTTTTAAACGATAGTTAAGGTAAACCTCGGTTTAACCTCGGCTTTTCTGACAAACCGTGCATTAACCAAAGTAAACCTTTTGACTTTTAGAATGTTTGGCTACCAACGATTCATAAAATCGAAAAATTCACTTCGATTAACGAACAGTTTGTCGACTGAGGGTTAACGAAACCCGATGGTTATCTTAGCCATCGTTTAAAAAATCGGCCCTATGTAGTGTAACCACAGCTAACTTCAAAGTTCAATGGGAAACGCCTTCGTCATGATTATGCATGAACGTAGCCCGGATTACTGACCGCACAATGGTTTGTTTGCATCGGCGTTACTTCGCGTTTACCATTGTATGGTGAATCTCTTGTTCGATGCCCGATGAATTCGTTTGGGATATTGACATATGGGTCAGTGACTGAGAAGGTTGTGGAATACAGGGTACCGTAACTCACAAATTCTGAACCCCGTGTCAAACGACGCTCTACTCACGTGTGCCGATTTCGATTCGTGTATAGAATTTGAATTGAAATCGGCACATGAGTGAGTAGAGCGACGCAAGAAACGGGCCTGAGAGTCACCGTGTTGACTTCAAGAGCGTAATGCGATGGGTGTTCACTTCATTCTATTTCTCCCTCGTCAACATTCAGGAATTCAAGTCCATCTTGAAAGGAACAAGCAAAACTTCACTGAGCCACATGGAGTACTCTACGTCCCAAAAAAATAAATAATGTTCTGTTAATTCACTTACACTGGTACCTTTTTAGCAAAATGGCGTGCAACAGAAGCAGGTTTTCAAATTTCTAACAAGAAAAGGACATCGGAGCGATGTCTATGGTTTCCGATGACAAGTTACTACTCTAGAGCTAGTTATCTGTGACCTTGACCTCTGACCTTGAGAAGTATTGCGTAACTGGAACAGGGATCCTTGATTAAACAAATAGGGGATGGTTAATGCAGGCTTCTAATTAGTTTTCCCCTGAAATTCTGAGTAGATTTGCACTTTAGAACTGTTTGACCTTGACCTTGACCTCTGACCTTCAAGGTCATTGTGTAATCTGAAAGCTCATCCTTGATAACCTAGGTGTAGATGAAGGTTTTAGGCTTCCACCATCACCAGGTTCTGTCTCATGTTATTTGTGATGGTTGGCTGTGACCTTGACCTCTGACCTTGAGAAGTATTGCATAACTGGGACAGGATCCCTGATTAAACCTATCGGGGATGGTAAATTCAGGCTTCTAATTCGTTTTTTCCTGAAATTCCGAGGAGATTTGCGCTTAAGAACTGTTTGACCTTGACCTTGACCTCTGACCTTCAAGGTCATTGCGTAATCTGAAAGCTCATCCTTGATAACCTAGGTGTAGGTGAAGGTTTTAGGTCTCTACCATCACCAGATTCTGACTTATGTCATGTTATCAAATTTGAATATCAAATCTCACCACGATATCAGCAAATATCATGCGACCGAGCAGGTGCAAACTGAAAATTTCAGTTGCAATAACATCCGTGGATGAGCAATGATGTTGTGATACCAGTTTCAAGTCACTTACTGTGGCAGATCTCCCGATATGTCAAAATATCAAATTTGATATATCAATATCATTATGATGCTGACACTGGAGAATAAATTTGTTGATGCCAGTATCTTGCCAAGGGCCATAAACATAGGGAAGGAACTTGTTGCTAGTGCTCTACCTGGCGTCGGAGACAAGTTATTCAAGAAACAAAAGTGTGACAGACAAAATCTCAACTTTTGATATGTCAATTTCACCATGAACCAGGTATCGGAGACTGGAAATTTTCATTCCATCTTGTAGCTCAGGTCATGAAACCTGGGGGTAGGTCACATTTCCAGGTCTGTAGCTCTTACAGGAACAAAGTTACAAGTGTGACAGACTGAACAGACAGACAGACACACACACAGACAGACAGACAGACAGACACACAGACAGACAGACAGACAGACACCACGACCAAACACTATATGGTTTCCGATCTTGAGATCGGAAACCATAATCAGTGTAACGACGCATTCCCCTCCGCTAGCACCGTCAAGGAGGAAAATTTCATTTAAACTTTCATTCGGAAAGGATTTTGAAACACTCTGTACATTCAGTCAACGTGTCCGAGACAACGATACCCGCATGATCAATATTCACGAACGTCCAAAGGTCACTAAAGCTAGGAATCCACTGCTGATTTTCTGCGTTGCGACTTGCTTTGCAACCTGCGACTCGCGACTGAATACGAACACAAGGAACTGATACCGGTCGCCGACCGATTGCCGACTGAAATTGACCACATGTTTTCCATTGGCGGAAATCACGTCTAGCTAGTCCACTACGGCGATCGAGTGCCCAGTTGCAACGCAACCCAGTTGCGCTGAATCGGTTAATGTCGTCCTGGGTACACCTCATTATTACCCTGGGTATTCTGGGTAATCCTTTTTGTTACCCAGGATGATCCTGGGTATAAATAAGGTACCTTAACATTACCCAGTTTGAAATCCGCCCCATTTTCCACTTGCGCTCGAGTACCCCACTGTCTTATTCTAGCCCGCCACGAATTTATACACGTGCATTTTGACGTGGTGATTGTCAGCAGCTGTCAGAATGGCAACTCGCGTTTAATGACCGCGATTTACAGTCGTATTTGCAATCTATTCCATCATATGGCGCGGATTTTAAAACTGGGTAATGTTAAGGTACATTATTTGTACCCAGGACGATCCTGGGTAACAAAAAGGATTACCCAGGATTAACCTGGGTAATAATGAGGTGTACCCAGGACGACATTAACCGATTCAGCCCCAGTTGCAAAGCGAGTCGCAACGCAAAATCAGCTAGAAAATCAATGGTGGATTCCCCGCTTAACAACGCTATCCTCACAGTCATCGAAATCGACACCGCGGAGTCATCGTCACAGTGGCATGACTTCAACTGGTACTGCATGGTGAACGTGGCGAACTGTCATTGGCCGCTCACGAAAAGGGGCATGAACAGCCAATGAATAAATTATAGGCCTTTCATATCTGACAGTGACCGGAGAAAGGTGATTCTACGGTATCTCAGTGTTTCCATGTTCTAGAGTTTCGGATTGTAAAGTTCCAGCCTGAAGAAGACCCCGGTTGGGGTGGAAAATTCGCAAACATTCTGGAAATTGACTTTCTATTTATCATATATTAGGGCCGTTTACACGACAAGCCAAAAAACTACATTCAGATTCAATCCGATTGGATCCGATCGACCTCATCGGGTCTCATTTGCGTTTAGACGAGATTTGAATGTGGTCGAATGTGGTCCAATGCGGTCCAAAATCCACATTGGACCCCATTGGGCAGCGTTTACACGCAAGAGTTTTGAACCACAATCGGATTCGATCGGATCGTATATGGATTTTTGCCTGTCGTCTAAACGGCCCTAATGTGTGTCAATTTTTGTGCTTGCCTTCTCTTTGAATCAGGAAACGCAGAGAAATCTGTCACTGTCGATTCGCAGTGTTCCTAAACAATGAGGGGAAATACTGACCAGCGAGAACATAGGGGGAATTGGGTGGTGTAGCCTACACATATTATGCGTATGTGGTGGGGTTGACGGGCGTGGGGGGGGGGGGGNGGGGGGGGGGGGGGGGCTTAGGGTACATGGGCATTGATTTGGAAAGGTATTGAATGGGTAGCTTGCAATGCAACAGTACCGTTTCAGTAGGAATTATTTATTAATCATTTATTACAACACCATGATCACCCTGGGAGATCGCGGTAACGATTCGACGCGGAGGTTCTCACCAACTAGCCGCGTCATTCTGCATGAAATTCACCCGTGAATGCAGTACTTTGTGAGGGAAATTGCAGAAAAACGAAACACGATTTGCCATATATGAAACATCCAAAAGGAAATTCATCTACAGTTACAGGATGATATGAATAAAACAAGTGTTTTTGTTCACAACCTGCCTATTTGGACGAGAATCTGCCGAATAACACCAGCAGTGACAAAATTCAAAGTTCAATATTGAATTTTGAATTTTGAAGTGGCGCTATTTGTTGACTTCAAAATTCAAAGTTCAATATTGAATATTGAATTTTGAAGTGGCACGATTTGTTCACTTCACAATTCAAAATTCAATATTTTGAATGAGCATTCTGGGCTTTCGTAGTAAGGTGATTCTACGGTATTTCTTCAAACTTAGGGCACTTTTGTATTTGTGACCCTCCACCACCAAACCAATCGCATGTCGCTCTTTAGCTTGACAGGTTGAGACCAAGGCCAGATTGCATCAGCCATGCTCAGAGTTAAGTTTGAGGTTGACCTCAACTGAAGTGATGTGATTTGCCATCACAATCATGACAATTTGCGGTTGAGAACGACTTCAAGGTTCGCTTGATAACAAAGTCAACCTCAAGTATGACTAGTGCAACCGGGCCTAAATGTTGGTCACATCCAATGTTCTCGGTCTGTTATGAAATCTGAAATAATCAGTTTCTTCCTCTTCTAGTGTCATCTTAGTTCATTGCGGCTCACCTTCTGAGCGACATGCGACTGGTTAGGTGGTGGAGGGTCACATTTGTGTTTTACAGCCTTTACCTGGGTTAAGAGGATCTGAAGCCACAAAGATAGAACGAATAAAGACTACAGATTGGTAAAATATCCACGGTTATTGAGTTTATTCAAAGAGAGACGATAACCGCTACAAACAGAGATGAAAGCCTAATAGGCCTAATGCCCGCCGCACATGAGCGAATATTTCAAGCGATTTTCTTGGCGACTGCCCTTGCGACTGTCCAATGGACTAAAAATGGCCAGATTTGGTGGATCGTTTGTGATTTATCGCCGCACACAGTGACCAACTCTTCTGGTTGCCCGACCGATCGGTTCGATTAGTCTCTTACTTAAGGTGGCGGGGGAGATAGTGAACGCATCCAATTGAGGTCCGTTTGAAATTGAATTGCCCGAATGTGTTACGACCGAAGTTTATTTTGCCAACGAAATTTGTGAGTTTATGTATTGTTTCAGATCTCCGAATTGAAAAACTGCACAATAATTAACTGATTATGTTACTTTATTCCTGAACAATGGCAAGTCCCAGATGAAGTTTTCAGAGGCGATGACGGGTACAGCCGGCGCCAAATGACCGGATTTTAGGTAGTGATGGATGCAGCATGGCGAGTTCTATGGTCGTTCGAGGCCCGATTTTTCAAAATTGAAATAACTAATTAGCAATTGCTTAATTAGTGGCCTGAAAAAGGTCAAAACAGAAAATTGAATAATTTTGGGTGTTTTCGTCTGAAATTCAAAAATCGGGGCTGGAACGGCCTTAGAAGTTTTTTCCAGATCATATTCGAAATCAGATTAACCATCGATCCACGCACAAAAAAGAAATCGCTCGTGAAAATTTGTGAGGAAGTCCGCAACTTTCCCCGCGAGCCCTTTGTTATGGTAATGAAGAACGCCATGTGGAGTTCGTCACGTTCGGATAACATCTGTTCAAAAATCATCGACGACAGAGCTATTGGCCCGTATTCTAGAAGCCTCCTAAAAGCGGAAGGTGAACCTGAAATGGACCTTTTAGTGACACTTTCACCATTTTCTATTCTAGAAGCATCCTAAAATGCCGCCAAAGGTATACCTGAAAATCCTAGCTGGCCCATTTCTAGAAGGTTTTTTAGGATAAGGTATTCCTAACATTCAGCCCATCTCCGCCTTAAATCGTTAGGATACCCTTGGGGTATCCTAAAAGTGTTCCTTACAGGCTAATTTCTGTCATTTCTGCATGGACAGCCGAGAAGATCAACCCAGGATAGACCAAAGAGAGCTGGTGAGACAACCGCGTGGACAGTACCGGTGTCATAGAATGATATGCCCCCAGATATGATATGTCCCCCAACAAAAGATTCTGACGGAATAAGCGGCAACTACAATAGGCCGGACACTAACAGACAGGAACTTCTGTCACGAGATGTCCCCTGAACAAAAGAAGCGGGCATCTGATATCGGGGGCATTACATTCTATGACACCTGGACGACATTCACGAACTAAATGACGAAGATTTCCGAAAGAGGTACCGGTTCACTAAAGCAGGATTCAATTATGTGTTGAACATCATCGCCGATGACATTCCCCCTGCTTAGAATAACAGAGGACACCCGATTCCACCGGTTGTTCAGCTGCAAGTGGCCCTACGTTTCTACGCAACGGGAACGTTTCAGATCGCTTGTGGTGATCTGAACCATGTTTCACAACCAGCAGCGAGTCGGATAGTTGCCAGAGTATCATTAGCCATTGCCAGAAAAGATAAGAATTACATCCGAATACCAACTGACAACGAATTGACCCCGTTTAGATTGCCACTCAGGCCTATTGTCAGTCGTCGTGTCCTGTCTGACCTCTGCTCGCAGTGCGTGGCAGGCTATTGTTCAACATGGTTAGGGACACCTTCAGGTCCACCTGAAGAAAAGTGTACTTTCCCAAAGGAACTCCTTAGGCGAAGTCATTGCGTTAGGTATACCTTACGAAAGGAAAAGGTTTAGGAAGCTTTCAGAATAGGCCACAAGAAAAGGTCACCTTACGATAGGTTTACCTTGGCAAAGTGGACCTTTGGAAAGGTTGACCTAACACTATATTTCAGCAGTCTTCTAGAATACGGGCCATAGTTAGGGAACGGCGTGACCTAATGGAAAGAGGTATTGCGCAATACCATCCCGGGCATAACATGCCTAAGAACTATAGCCGTGGTTACACTACATTGAAATACCCGGGTTTTTTGACACCCGGGTCTAGCCCGGCTGTGAAAAATCCCTCCTGAGGCCCGGTGCCTGTCAACACTACTCAAATTTTGTGACGGGGACGTAAATTAAACCCTCCAACAAGAGGCCCATGGGCCTTTACGCTCAGCTGACTAAATTTGCAGTGTAGTGGGCTGGCTGAATGTAATGATGGGGGATTGTTGGTTGTGTAATTTACACAACCAACAATCCCCCATCATTGCAGTAATGTACTGGTATTTGATATCTCATTTTCATTTCATTTCATTTCATTTATTTCGACCAACAATAAACTAAATAAACATAAGTAGACAAAATAATACAAATGTAGGTCGGGAACACAGCAAGATCAGGGATGATCGCTTTCGCTGGTCCCCTAGGAAGAGTATAAGTAGAAAGATACACAAAATAATACATGTGGCGCATACAGTAATGTCGAGGCTGATGACGATAATAAACTAGTAATTGTTATTGCAGACATAGCAATTAGGAATGTTACAATTCACTTCATAAGAATCCAAAATATGATTTTTATAATACAGAATAAAACCCTGGAAGCTGTGAGTAAAAAATTTATCTGAAACATTTTTGGGAAGGTTATTGTAAATATTCACCGCACTGTAAGAAGGACGTTGTTTTCCAAATTCATGCTTGCATAAAGGTAAGATTAAATTATGTCTATTCCTAGTGTTATGTTGATGATTTTGATTATTTGAGCGGAAGAAAGTGTTCATGAAATAATTGGGTAGTTGATTATGAAAAAACTTGAATAAGAACTTCATCTGAACAAGACAGTGTAAATCAGGCACAGCTAGTATTTTAAGTTGTTTGAAAATAGGTTTAGTATGGGCGAGAAAACGACTGCCATTGACTATACGGATGGCTTTCTTTTGGAGTTTTAAAATGTTGGAAGTATCATATCCCCATTGTAAAAGTTGGTAGTTTAAGTGAGGGGTAATGAGCGCGTGATAGATGGTTAACAAGGTATGTTTAGGTACATAGCGCTTCAGATGATTCAAGATTCCAACAGCTCGAGAGATTTTTAGAGCAATATGTTTTGTGTGAAAAGACCAGTTTAAAGATTTGTGTATAATGAGTCCGAGGAAATTAAAATGTTCTATACGGTCAATGAGGTTGCCTTCTATCCTTAAGTCCAGATGTATTGGTGTAGAACCGGGGCGTTCGAAGATGATGAACTTTGTTTTCGCAATATTAAGGGAGAGTTTATTGGCTTTTAGCCATTCTGACATTTTTGATATTTCAGTATTAATTCTAGTTGATAATTCAATTGGTTTGTCCAGGCACCCAAAATGTGATAATTCAGATTCTAAAGTTGTGTCATCAGCGAACATTATACTGTGAAAAATATCAGTTGCATGATTTAAATCGTTTATATAGATTATAAACAAGAGAGGCCCAAGTATCGATCCCTGTGGAACCCCGGTCCTAATACTTTCCTTCTTTGATTCTACTCCACAAAAATCTACATACTGTTTTCGATCTAAGAGGTAACTCTGTAGGATTTTAAGAGCGTTGTCATCAAGGCCATAATGCTTAAGTTTGCCGATTAAAATATCGTGGTCTAAGGTATCAAAGGCCTTACTCAGATCCATGAAGATACCCAAGGTTTTTTTGCCGTTGTCCAGAGATTTCGTTATTCTGTCAATTAATTCCGCTGCAGCTAGATCAGTGGAGTGTTGGGGCCTAAAGCCATACTGGCTAGGATAGAACAGATTATTTTGTACGAAATAGTTCCTAAGTTGGTCGTGCATAATTTTTTCATATACCTTAGAAATGGATGGTAGCAAGGAGATTGGACGGTAATTTTCTACAGTTGCATTGTCGCCTTTCTTAAAAAGAGGTATAACTCGAGCTATCTTCAGTCTATTAGGAAAAATACCAGTGGTGAGAGACCTGTTGATTAACTTAGTGAGCGGTTGAATGACTTCAGCTTTACATTGCTTGAGGAGCTTAGTTGATATACCATCCCACCCGTAACTGGTTTTTGATTGTAGCTGGTCAATAGCCTTAGCAACTGTATTAGTATCTACTGTAACAAAGGTAAACAATCGTTCAGTCGGTTCTTTAAGGTAGTCTGTGTAATCTGACATATGCGGTGCAATAGAATTAGCAAGGTTTGGGCCGACGTTAGCCATATATTTATTAAACTCATCANATATTTTAGAGGCATAGTGACATGGTTAAGAGGGTGCACCCTGTGGATTTTACATGTAGTTGCACTCCAAATTAATATACATGTACGTGCATCAACTGATATGGGTCAGAACCTGTTCACAATGATTTCCTCACTGTGACGAAAACCTATATATTTACTTGATAACCATTAAAAAGGTGAGCTATTCGTATTTGTCTCTCTTCCCCCTCCTCTTGAGTTGACAGGTCATAATCAACTGAGCGCAAAGCACATGGGCCTCTTGTTGCAATGACAGAAGCGCGAAATGCCTATTTGATATTGGTGTAATATTATGCGTTAAGTCGGTGTAATGTTATGCGTTGGGATCAGGTGTAACATTATGCGTCGAAAAAGTGTAACGTTATGCGTTAGAAAAAGTGTAACATTATGCGTCGATTGTGACATTATGAGTCGGATGGGTCAGCGTATAATGTTACAACAGTAACGTTATGCGTTGGTGTAACATTATGCGTCGGTGTAACGTTATGAGTTGTAACAGGCCTTACTCAGATCCATGAAGATACCCAAGGTTTTTTTGCCGTTGTCCAGAGATTTCGTTATTCTGTCAATTAATTCCGCTGCAGCTAGATCAGTGGAGTGTTGGGGCCTAACGCCATACTGACTATGATAGAACAGATTATTTTGTACGAAATAGTTCCTAAGTTGGTCGTGCATAATTTTTTCATATACTTTAGAAATGGATGGTAGCAAGGAGATTGGACGGTAATTATCTACAATTGCATTGTCGCCTTTCTTAAAAAGAGGTATAACTCGAGCTATCTTCAGTCTATTAGGAAAAATGCCAGTGGTGAGAGACCTGTTGATTAAATTAGTGAGCGGTTGAATGACTTCAGCTTTACATTGCTTGAGGAGCTTAGTTGATATACCATCCCACCCATAACTGGTTTTTGATTGTAATTGGTCAATAGCCTTAGCAACTGTATTAGTATCTACTGTACCAAAGGTAAAAAATCGCTCAGTCGGTTCTTTAAGGTAGTCTGTGTAATCTAACATGTGCGGTCCAATGTAATTAGCAAGGTTTGGGCCGACGTTAGCCATATATTTATTAAACTCATCAGCAATTACTTGCTTTATCAGTTACATCTACGTTGTTTATTTTAAACGATGTTGGAAATGTGGATGATTTAGTCGATTTGTTTAAGAGGGAATTAATTGTTGACCATGTTTTTTTCGTGTCGCCTCTGTCTCTGTCAAAAACAAACATATAGTAATCTGTTTTAGTTGCAGCGATCAATCGACGAAGTATCCTATTGAAATTTCGCAACTGGAGCGATTCGTTATAATACCGTTGGCAATTTCGTGGCGTGGACTTGAGCGTTTTTAATAAGCTATCTATTTTCTTAATTCATTTTAAAAGGCCTATAGTGATCCACGGAGATTTTTTATGTTTGTATTTATTAAATTTTGTCCTAACGAGTGGAAAGTTTTCATCTCTACATCTGCAGAGAATGTCGTGGAAATTATTGAATTCTGAATGTATGTCATTTAGGGGATCAGTTTGGTTCACCAACTTTGTTGCTAGATCTGTTTTGAAATTGTTGACTCCATCCTCGGTAAACCTTCTATATTCGATATACTTCTCGCGAGTTTCATGTTTCACTTTCATATTACCAACTGCTATGAAGTAAGGTTGATGATCAGATATTTGGTGTGATAGGATACCAGTTTTGATTGTAGCAAGACGAGGTGAAAGTCTAACCAAGAAGTTATCAATTAAGGTGGCACTATGTGGCGTTATCCTAGTCGGATACGTACTTGTTGGGAACATAGAGTTTGTAAATAATGTTTCTAAGAAAACACTAAACGCTGGTTTCTCTTTAAATTTCAATAAGTCAATATTGATGTCGCCAGCAATGGTCAATTCACCTTTAAGATCCTGGAATTGTTGAACAAGAGAAGATAATTCGTCAGTGAAAGTAAAATAGTCATCATTTCCTGTGCGGGGTGGTCGATATAAATTACCTAAGATGAGTCTACTGTTGTGGCTTAAGTTGGTAAGTTCTATAAACTGATTTCCCCATTTGTCATAGTTTGGAGTATTTAAGAGCTTATAATTAATTGAGTCTTTTAAGTAAATTGATAATCCATCATGTGCGGAGCATCTCAGCTTCTGGTGAATATTTGTATAACCAGGAATATTAAAGTTACAACCCAGATTTTCATCTGCAACCCATGTTTCTTGCAAACAGAGAGCATTAAATTAGAAACCCTCACTTTTGAGCCGGTGTAATGGTACAGAGTGTCCCCCTGTAAAAAGTGTCCACTTCTATTGTTGAATGACGGAATAAGCGGCATGACTATAGAAAGCCAATTCCCAGAGATTAGAATGTAACAATAGGATCTTTTGTTATTGGACAGTTTTTCCTGGGGACATTCTTTCCCTTTACACCTGTCAAGGTAGATAAGAAGATCATCAAATTTGGCATTCAAGCTTTGACAGTTCATGCTAAAGATGAAGAATTTGTCAGGATTAAGTCTGGCTAAATCAATCAACTTTTGGTCATCAAAATAAGTCAAGATGAAACATTAAGACAAGACAATAGCTTTTGATCGTATGCGCCATCATCAGGATCGTATAACAAGTCAAGTAATGACTGATTCATGGAAGGGCGAATTAGTAGATTCAAATTTATGTTGGTACGAGAGTAAACTGTGATACATTTTAGGAAAGGTAACCAAACGTCCAACATGTGCACCATGTGTACGGAAACTGGTAACTTGGAAAAGCGGAACAGTGCAGTTGCATAAAAAAACGTGGTGAAAATACATATTGTATAGTATCAAAAGCTAGCTGGAAAGTAGTCAAAAAAAACAACAAAAAACACAGCAGACGGAACATACAACAGTGATCCACCGGATCAAGAAGAACTGTAATTTCGCATATCACAAACAGAAAAAGTGTGTACATAAATCGTAAGAGACACTAAGGTCTTACAGGACCATCATAACCACTGATTTTGATGGATTCAATATGGCTCGAATAGTGCAATGGTGTAATGGTGTAATGCTTGGTATAATGCTTAGGGTATCATGTTTGACGCTTATAACATGCATGAAGTACACATATGCTCGAGTGAACAAAGGAGTTGAGGCTTTACGTCTTTCATTGACGTTGGCACTACAGGGACGAAAGATGTAATACTTTGTGCATCATATCCTCACGCCTAAAGTTTGCCAGCGTAAATCACAGGACTTATCATCTTTCAATGACATCGACGCTACAGAATGGAACAAGGGCATGAACTGTAATGACTTAAAGTGATTTACAATAAAAGGGTTAAACCTAGCGAACCACCCAAATGGTCAATTTCATAGTGTTTGTTCGACCATGGTTTTGTTGTGTCGCGACTTCGCCGTTGTGGTCACTGAGGTACGCTATTCTTGTTCATGTTCAATAGATCGCCAGATCGAAGGGCTGTAATTCTTTTGTACCTGGCCTGGACCCCGATCACTAGGCTATATGAGTATGAAATTGGCTTATGCTTTTCTTGTCCAATTCTATTAAAACTTCTACCCGCATAATACATCACCTCCCTTCGTGGGCCCCATACTATGACACATACTGACGTGCTCTAAAATTGGCCGATCCCGAGGTAACTACGTATTTGAGAGCATCTCTAACAAATACCATCAACCTAACAACATGTAATGAACCCAGAAGTTCAAGCCTAGGGAGAGAGATCTTTTTCACTGGAGCTACCCTACTCTCGAAATGACTAGAGATACGTCAATGTATCATCTCCTTTGGGAATCCTAATATACCCCGCTGCACCATAGCCCTTTTCGGATGCGTCCGAGAACAATCAGTCGACCCGCAAAGGTCCTTTTCTGCTGCAGATTTATTTTGCGCGCAGAAAAATAATAGGCGATCGGGGCCCTCGACGAGGCTTCTCGAGTACCTCATTCGAGAAATTGCGTTTATCGAGAAGACCGTTCAAATTCAACCACATAACCCATATGTCAGTGTTTAGCTAAGACATTGAGCTTTACATTGGTGTAATTTATTTTGGCATAAAGCAAACGAGTGAAGAGAAATCCTGTCCAATCATGTCCTCCGCACAGAATTGAAGGTCATTTGGAGTAGAGCGTTGTTAAGAACATCGCCATAACTCCATAAATACTTGCTTGCATAAAACGAGCAAAACTGCATAGACGAAGAAACTATCAATCTCCAATCTGTTTTAATTTCATACTTCGGCATGGTATTCCAAGTTTTGTGCGCAGTTTGAACACCAGCAGGTAACGATTCTCGCAGCCATAACCTGGTTCCTTGGACGTCCGACGTGGCGCTGACTGACGACTCGACCAGTCAGCGCCACCGTCGGAGCCCATGGAACCAAGTTAGACAATGGATAAAGGGAAGGAGATTTCTTGAAAATGTGGTTGTGTTTGGGGGTGATTTTCAACCCCTCAGACATGCGTGCATAAAACCACGCTTCGCACGTGGATTCTTCTATGTTATAACAACCCGAA
>NMRB01000637.1:120102-141920 GCA_002633025.1 Notospermus geniculatus
ATTATTATTATTATTAATATGTTTATAGCCCGCTACATACAATTATCTCAGTGGGCTTTACATAATAAGGTACATAATAGACATGGTAAAACACTGGGAATAAAATTAAGAAGAGTTAAGAAATTTAGAAAAGTCTCTTACGACACGAATAAAGACTAGTAAGTACTATAAAACATAACATGAATAGCACTATAAAACTTAAATTACTAGGAATTAAAATAATATTTCCTAAAAAGATAAGTTTTAAGTGCTCCTTTGAAAGCACCGTACTCAGAAATCGCCCTGATGACACGTGGGACGGCATTCCACAGTTGTGGGCCACAAACATAAAGTGATCTCCTGGCATATGAAGTAAAATGACGCGCCTCTCTTACTGGTGGTGGCTCGAGCCTGATTTCTGTTGAGCTACGCGTAGACCTTGTGGATCTCTGCACAGACAGGAGCTCACTCAGGTAGCGCGGTGCCGTTCTGTGATGAATGATTTTGAAAACAATGCAAAGAATCTTAAAATGAATTCTACTTTCGACTGGAAGCCAATGGAGCTCTCTTAAGCTGCCCATACACGATCAGTATTATTGCACAATATGAGGATCACAATGGGCAATACTATTGTCAATCTTTCTTCTAATTATCATGCTAGAAGCACGCGACCACCCATTTGGTTCCCATATTGTGCAATAATATTGCGCCGTGTATGGGCGGCTTTAGAACAGGTGTAATAGTGTCGCGCGATCGGCGTGGCATCCGGACTACCAGTCGAGCAGCAGAGTTTTGAATAATCTGTAATTTCTGAATTTCATTTGACGGAAGGCCAACAAGTAAACTATTGCAGTAATCAAGCCTAGATGTAACAAGATGACATTGTAAATGTCGTATGGTTCCCGATGTACAGGTTCGGACATGACATGACATATGACACATGACATGACATCTGATATGATATGACATGACATGTGACATGATATGACATGACATGTGACATGATATGAATTTGACGGAAGGCCAACAAGTAAACTATTGCAGTAATCAAGCCTAGATGTAACAAAACCGTGGACTAGTTTCTCAGTGGATTTTTGGTCTAATAGGTGTCGAAGTTTGCCAATGCGCCACAGTGAATACGAGGCCGCGCTACAAACAGCAGCAACATGCTCACGAAGAGAGCCACAAGAGTCAAAAATGACACCCAAGTTTCGAGCAGACTGAGCCGGAGAAATCGAGACGACACCGATCTGTACATTGGTCATCAGAGCTTTATCACTGATGTTTTTATGTTTAGACGTGAACCAAAGGACTTCTGTTTTTCCGTCATTAAGAGCGAGCATATTTGCACGCATCCAATGACGGATGTCCCTCACACAGGCCTCAATGGAGGCGACCACAGAGTAGTCAGCACGAGACTTACAGGCAATGTACAGCTGGGAGTCGTCAGCGAAAATCACACAGTTCAGTCCATATTGAAGTATAATATCTTCCAGTGGAGCCATGTACAAGGAAAATAAGACTGGCCCAAGAACGGACCCCTGAGGAACACCATATTGTAGAGTCTGTGGCTGCCCTGACACCATCGACCCGATCGAGACAACTTGCGTACGATCACGAAGAAAAGAGTTAAGCCAGTCAAGAGCATGACCTCCGATACCAAACCTCGCTCGCAGTCGGTTGATAAGTATGTCGTGATCGATGGTGTCAAAGGCAGCCGACAGATCCAACATGACAAGAATGACATCTCTTTGTCCGTCAAGAGATAACATAACATCATTGTGCACTCTCAAGAGCGCAGTTTCGGTACTATGACCCTCACGGTAGGCTGATTGGAATTTTCCGTACAAGGAGTTTTCTGACAAATAGGCATTTAACTGTGTGAAGGCACACTTTTCAAGAAATTTATCAATAAAACTGCAGTTCGACACTGGTCTATAGTTTTTGAACTCATTTCTGTCCAAGCCTGATTTCTTTATAAGTGGTCGAACAAGTGCATTCTTACATGATTGGGGAAACACTCCTGTCGCAAAAGAGGCATTGACAATCCTTGATAACACAGGCGCCAGCTCGCCAGCGCAGTCCTTCACTAATAAAGTAGGTATTGGATCTAATGCACAGGATTTACTTGGCATGCTCCTGATTATTTTCAAGGCAGCTTCCACGGTCAGAGGAGAAAAGTTCAGGAGCTGACAAGAGAGTTGAACGGATTCATCGGCCAAGGGCGGACTATCGCCAATCCTAGCACGGATGTCCTTGATCTTTTGCACGAAGAATGATGCAAACATATCAGGAAGGTCAGTGGGATCAAGATCTGGCAGCACTTGAGAAGTTGACTTTTTCGCACCAGACAATTCATCCACAATGCCGAACAAAGCTTTCTGATCAGCATCCTCAATCCGAGCCTGATAAAACGCGGCCTTCGTTTCATCGATATGTTTATTATAGTCATCTCGTGCTGAATGGAACATCTGTTTGTGAACTTCCAGCCCCGAAGCAATCCACTTCCGTTCAAGTGATCTGAGAGCCCTTCTTCTAGTCAGAATATCCTCTGTGAACCAACTGACACGTGGTTTGTCCTTTAATATGCGAGTCTTAAGCGGAGCATGGCTGTCAATGACCGCATCAAGAGAGGAAATATAGGATTCACACAGCTCATCAACGTTATCCAGTGACCGATCAACTAGTGCAGTCATTGCATCCTGAATTGAGGCGCGGAAAGCGGATTTGTCGATGCTCTGCAAACAGCGATGCTGTTTTGTGACACTGCCAGATGAAGAACGGTTGACGGTCGTAGTGAACTGGATACAAGCATGGTCAGATGGTAGTGACCAATCGCATGTGAAGTTAGAAAGCCAGGAGTCCGCAGAACGAGTTATCACTAGATCCAGAGTATGACCCTTGTTATGGGTGGGACCCATGACATGCTGGACCAGTCCAAAAGAATGAATAAAATCCAAGAATCGAATGGCATCGCTATCTCTTGGGTCGTCAACATGAATGTTAAAATCGCCAGCGATCATCAAATGACCAGGTGATAAAAGAGCAGATTCAAGCAGTGTAGAAAATACTAAAAAGTACCATTTATAAAATGATTTCAGTGTGATATACTAGTATCTGTCTATCATTTTGAAATATGCAACAATTAAGTTTCGTTTTTTTATACAGTATTCATTTCTTAGTGTTCTTAGTGTTCCTCGTCCGCGAGCAATTATCGGGTGATTAAGGGGTCCNGGGGGGGGGGGCAACTGGTCACGGAAAGGTTTTTAAATTCCATTGAAAGGAAATGCCGACTTTCCTATGTAGTCCATTAAAAAACAACACCGAAATAGCATTTATTATTAATGCAGTAGTATTTTATTTCAAATTGACATTACAGGGTGATCCAAAAAGCGCCCTATTTATATTTCCTCTAAAAGTTGTGTTTTACAACATTTTGCCATATTTTTAAGGTGGGGTCGAGAGAAGACCTGGGCAATTCTTGTGGTACCATCATTGAATGTAATTGGACGGGTGATTACGGAGCAGCGCCCGAAATTCGCCAAGGCCTACTTTGCATCATATTGGTAATATTTGTGTGAAAAACGAAAATGGTGAAATTGCCGTTCATCCATTGTTCATGACGCTGTTGACCACACTACAACAATAATGAGGGCTGGATGCCTTTTTTTCGTAGGATAGTTGGTATACAGTTTGTATTTTTCAACCAATCAGTTGTGAGTATGACGTATATTGTTTACATCATGGGTCTATCTTTAGATATCCACGTGGTGTGCATAATGAGGTCAAGCATGTCATTGGGGTTCCCAGTTGGTGACCTAATCTTGTTTCCAAATATGGCATAATTCGTTGCGATTGTCGTCACAGAATAAAATACAGATTTTTCGCTTCCATGTAGGCCTCCTTAGGGTTACTGATTAGCAGTGGGGTCACCGTGTTAGTCGTAGGGTTAGCCCCCCCCCCGCAGGGGGTTAGGATCAGGGGTAGTGGTTAGGGTTAGGGCTGGTGTAGGGTTAGGGTTAGGGATGGGATAGGGGTAGCGGTAGGGGTTAGGGTTGTGTAGAGGTAGGACGATGATTAGGGTTAGTGTGAGAAAATAGGCCCAGTAGATTACGTATAGTAGTTCCAATAAGGGCTAGACACATTAAATGTACATTACATACACGATACATGTATATAACACCACATTAAACAGGTTTTCCGAATTGCCGAAAAAAATTCCAGGGCGGAGTAGTGGTTACAGCAAAAAAAACAATTTTCTTCCCCGTCCGACCGCCAAAAAGCTCTCGCCGTCGACTTTTTTTCATGAAAGTTTAATGTACATAATAAATGAAAGGGTACTTTATTAGTATAAGCATGCATATGNTGTGAGTGGTAAAGTGATTTGTTGAGTTGTATGCTCCCACTGGTCTGTACGGGCCGCTAAACTTTTGAACCGAGAACAAGATGGCAGCCTCCCTGGGTTCATTTTGACGGCCAATATGGCTGCCGTGTGACGTCAGTGGGAAACCACTAAATACATGTAGGTATTTGTTTCAATATTGGGGGGGGGGGGTCATCTTGACTTATCAAGGCCTACGGTCACTTCTCCCTTCGAACTACGCTCTCTTTACGAGCGAGGGTAGGAGTGATAGGAACACTTCTCAGGGCAACATGGGGGTGGGGATGAAATTTTATGTTGGACTCACGACGTTTTTTTATATATTTTGACTCATGTTGTGTTAATTTACATAAAAAGACGTCATTTCGAATTACATAACAACTGAGAACATGCTTATCTAATTCTGAGGCGCTGTGTTTCTATCCTTCGGTAGTACCAAAGAATATATAAGTACCAAGAATGTACAACTCAGTAATCAATCAAAAGGGTGGGCATTAAGTTACTTTTTCTGATAATAGAGGGCGTATGGTAATTATAGGCCTTCTAATTAAATAACCGATGTTTAGATATAAGGGTTGTTGACTGAATTGTATTATTTAGAAAAACGTCAATATTCTTATGTAAAGTTGCAGGCATATTATTGGCATACATTTTTTTTTTTATTTTGGTGAAACCATGGATTTGTTGTTTAGGTCAGAGTGCCCGACCCAGAGATCAAGTACGATATCAAATTGTCGAAAATATGGTCCATTCAACACTGCTCTGTGTCTCGGTTATTTCTGAATGCATACAACTGCGGGGGGTGTCATTTTGTTCGTAATGATCTTCCCTACACAATAATCCTTCACAAATTAAGATCCCTTCAGTTACATGGTCACCAGAGGCAAATTAGTAAACTCACTTTTGGCACATATTTGGAGTTGTACATTCTTGGTACTTATATTCTTGGTAGTACATAATGGGGGGTTCAAAAGTTAGCTGTACATCGGTTCTCATCCCACCTGTACCAAGTTCAGCTCTTGGGTCCAATGATAAAGTCAGTTAAAAAATTCAAAACGCCCCTCATCTCCCACATCCACCAGTCGCTACACTAAATAAAAGGGTTCTGTTGTCAAGTAGACTAACATCCCACCAAGCATTTGGCTTTTGTATTCTCCATGTTAAATAAAAGTCGCCCAGCTCCCCCCTTTCAGGAGGAAAGTCGTATTTCTGGCCCTTTTTAGCTCACTGGGGTGAGCTATTACAATGGTGATGTGTCCGTCGTCCGTCGTCGTCTGTCGTCGTGTTGATAAATCGGTCATGTGCACCAGTTTTTCCCTCCAGCAAGACCTTGTGGTTCAATTTTTTCATGTAAACATATACAAATTTTTGACACCTACTGTTAATCCCTTTGCCCCCCCCCCCCAAAAGGGTGGCCATCTTGGAAATGTGCACGTTTTGTCTTGTGTAAGAAGCTTAATGTTTTCAGCATGTCCATCTTCATATAAAACAGGAGGAAATGTTTAGTTATCAGCACAACGCTCCAAAAATCAAGAAATAGCCATCTTTTCCTGTCACGTCCCACAACTCATTGAGGAAGAACGTGCACAACTTTTCAATCCACCCTTGGTTTTCCCATCGTGTGACTCGTCATGTTATATTTTGTTTTATTAGTGAAAAACGAATCAGAGAAAATTTTTATCCAAGCGTAACTTCCTACTCCTGAAATAGACATACAAACGAATGGGTGATTATATTTTATCTTTCCTTTTTCACGAACTTCTCATTCTGCATTCTTCACGTGGTGGAATACAGATATTATCCGTTGATCGCTAACTATGGCTGACGAAGAATCGGAACAAGAAACTCTGCTTCCTCCCGCAAACTCCTCCGACCAGCCTACTCGGCGGTGGGGTTTGGGGTGCCTGACGCTGGCTATTTTCTTGCTGGGAGTGCACATGAATGCACTTTTTTTCAATTTTGTGGATGATTTCACGTTGATTCAGGGATACAAGCCACATACTTTACTTTGCATTGCAGAATTTCTCTGTCTAGTAATTTACGTCTTTCCAACATTCACTGGGTTATATGCCGATCTATTCGTGGGGAAGTACCGTGCCCTTATTTTTGGACTTTCTCTGCAGACCACAGGCTTCGTCATCGGATTATGTGCTGTTTTGAAAATTGAGGCTGCACCCGAAATGGAAACAGTGACAGTCCAGTTACTCGTTGCTGTGTTGTCGGTCCATACTCTTCTGATCGCAATAAGTATCTTTTTTACTACTCCATTATTTATGGCGTTTGGTGCAGCACAAGTTAAACAAACTCCTGAGTCAATATCCATATTTGTGAGACGGGCTTTCCTTGCCTTCTTAATCGGCGCATACGCTGAGGACAATGCTGACGACATGATGCCCGAATACATCATCAATTGGCAGTACTTCAAAACTGTGTTTCATGCTGTGTTACTGGCACTTAGTGGACTTTCTCTTGCACTAGTCCTACTCGGAAAGGGCAGTTATAAGACAGGAACTACAAATGACGGTAAAAAGTCCTTTAAAGAGGTTATGGCTACCGTGAGGGTTTACATCGTCTGCCTCCGCTGTCGACGACGCTACAATGAAACAGATCAGCAGAATGTCAACAACACGGAAGATATGGACACCAGAATGTTGAGGAGACTTAATTTTCGGAGGGGTGTATTGGCGGTAGCGCTCCTCTCTGCGGTGGCTGTATTAATTGTCATGCAGTATGCTTCAAATGGTATGAGAAGCAGTTTGGCCCAAAAATATGAAAGGGGTGAGCAACGATCATGGTACCGATTGATAAAATGCGCCAAATATTTGGGAAATCTTTCAGTAGTATTGGGCTTGGAGTGCATTAAGAAGACACGAGGACGTCACCTGTGGCAGGAAAACGTAGCTAATCGATTGAAAACTGTCGGGGTCGCTTTCGTCCTGACGGCCGCCGCAATGCTGATAGCAGGCATTGCTTCCTCCCACATCATCTCATCAGGACAGTCTGAGAATTTTCCTGTCTCTTTGCTATTTATTCCATCGTTATTCCTCTTTGGCCTGGCAGAAGTCATGGCATTTACCAGCATGGTCTCGTTGTGCATCACGGAATCTTCAGCTGGATTGTCGACCACTGGACTTTCCATTGGCGTCAGTCTCGCTCTCATAGGTTTGCCAGTTTGGGGGGCAATTGACCAAAGTACCGATGACTTTGGCGACTGGCACCTAGACATTATTTGGTACATCCTAGCCGGGTCAGCAATTGCTGTACTGGCCTTTGTTTACATACCAGTGTCCAAATTGTACGTGAGGGCAGACGCTGCAGTTAATGCCCATCACAGGCAAGTAGAGGATCATAACAACGATAGGCCGATAACCACGGATGACACGAACACGGCAGTCTCATCGTCGTCCCCCCAGATCTAATAAAACAAGAAAAAACAAGACTTACAGGCCAGGGGCCCGTTTCATAAAGTGACTTTAAGCTAATGCATTTTCTATTTGGTTAAATATACCATTGGCTTAAGCCTTGTTCACACTGGCGGCGCGGTGCACGATGTGGCGCGATACTTCGAAAAAAATCGCCAAGCGGTGTCAGTTTTGACATAGCGCGGCGCGGCGCGAGGCGGTGGTCATGATTGGCGGAAGTGACATCATTCACGTCATTCAAATTGTGCCATATTTCAGACTGCATGTAAATATGGGAGGTGTCATTTTGTTTGTAATGATCTTGTTTATACAATAATCCTTCACAAATTAAGATCCCTTCGGTTCCAGGGTCACCAGAGTCAAATTAGTCAACTCACTTTATGGCACATATTCGGAGTTGTAATTCTTGGTACTTATATCGGGTGGCCCCCAAAAAACGTGCTGAACTTCAAATTTCGATCTTTCAACAAGTGTCCGTTATAATTCAATGAAATTTGGCACCATGTCATTTAAAGATGTTTTGTTTAACGTGTAAAATTTCTGCTTTGATAGCTTTGGTATAAGGGCCATATCACTCAATTTAAATATCATAGGGAAAAAATGCGATTCCGGAGTCCTATAAGAAACGGGTGGATAAAAATTTCCCTAACTTTAAATTTTCATTACTCAAAAACACTTTACTACAACTCAATGAAATTTTGTCTAACACTGCCTCGTAATATTGCCTCTAACATGTGAAAGTATTAATCCAATAACTTCAATGTCTACGCCGTGGCGCTCATTACTAAAACGCCATATGTAACCCGGCACAGCAAAATGAGTCGGAAGTCCCACAGAAGAAGACCGGAGGTGGAACCAGACAGCAACCACAGAAATCGACGAAGTCAAATTTCACAATGGGCAGACAATCCTGAAATCAGCGAACCGTTGGTATCACCTTGGACACGTTGGGTCTTCTTATGTGCGCATTCCGACTCGTTTTGTTGTGCCGGGTCACATATTTGAATCTAGCGTTTCAAAGTTTCACCATTGTCTCTTGAAATATGATCAATGATTACTATGGTTTTTATATTTGGTGCCACAGTCTTAATACCAAAGATATTGGACTGAAACTTTCACATTGTAGAAACATTGCCACAGAACAGAATTGAATACATTTTCTTGGGGTTATAATGAATAGTCATTGAGAAATAGCAATTTGAAGTTTGGGATGGGTTTTTTCGTATCTTATTGGATTCCGGAATCACATTTTTAACATGATTTTTATATTGAGTGATACGGCCCTAATACCAAAGGTATAAATGCAAGAATTTCACACGTTAAACAAAACATCTAAAATGGTACAGCACCAAATTTCATTCAATTATAATGGGCAGTTGTTGAGAAATCAAGATTTGAAGTTCGGCACGTTTTTTTGGGCCACCCGATATATTCTTCTTACAATGTATATTCTTGTTACAAAGCTCATCCTTGATAAGCTTCCACCATCACCAGATTCAGACTTATCTCATGTTATCAAATTTTAATATCAAATCTCGCCATGATATCAGCAAATATCATGCGACCGAGTAGGTGCAAACTGAAATTTGGATGAGCAATGATGTTGTGATACCAGTTTCAAGTCGCTTACTGTGGCAGATATCCCGAAATGTCAAAACATCAAATTTGATATATCAATATCATTTTGATGCTGACCCAGCTGGAGAATAAATTTGTTGATGCCAGTATCTTGCCAAAGGCCATAAACATAGGGAAGGATATTGTTAGTAGTGCTCTACCTGGCCTCGGAGACAGGTTATTCAAGAAACTAGAGGCCAGGGGTGGCCGCATAGAAACTCCGCTAGCGCTAGCGGAGCGCATCTGCCGATAGTGCTGTACATTTTCCCATGCATTTTAACACCGATAGGCTGTCGAAGCACTAGCGGAGTTTCTATGCGGCTACCCCTGGTGGCCTGGGAGCTTCGCTGGGTTGTAATTGAATGGTTGGAGTAGTTTGTGTTAAATTATGAGCGCAGCGAACTGCTATTGAGTGATGATGTATTAGGTGAGAGCTAGGTACCGATATTACACGTAATATGAATGAAGAACACGAAGTGAGGTAGTAGGAAAATAATCATGTATTGGATATTTATGATTGTCTTGTCCAGCAAGTGATTGATAATTACAATTATGTACAAGAATTGTGTTAGAATCAATATGAAAGAATCACAGGCATGAATTAAAATGCTGATCTGGTACTTCAAGCCACAGCGCAATGCCATGTTCCTGGTGAAGTATTGTAGCCCTGAGAAGATTTATCAAATGTTTGTCTATGGAGAAGTTTCTCCAGCAAGAAGAAAGATAAGTATACTACTGTAAAGCAAGATAATTTGGCAGTTGGAAATTTTCGCCAATCAAGAATTATAGACATATTCGCGGCTGGATATTTTTGCGAATCTCTGCCATTTTTCAGTTTTTTTTTCACGGACCATATTTATCACTTGCTTGTATTTATATATGCGGCAGGAAATGTTTGTGACTAATACGCTCTCGCGAAATCCGGAAAAATTTCCTGCATGCGAAATTTTCGTGCTTTACAATATTTAGTATTGATTGACTTGTCCTGCAAGTGATTTACAAATAGTGCTATTTACAGTGATTTTGAATCAGAAGGTCTTTCATGCCTTAATTACAAATGAAAGTTAATAGGAGCTGTCAGCGAGTTGACCACTAGGTGTCACTACGGCCCAATTCAATGCATCTAGCGGACCCAGTCATTATTGATCGAGCAGCAATCACGTACATTTTCCTGTACATTGGTCCGCTAGACCTTTATTGCCATCTGTTGGCAATATGCGCGGCTGACTACTCCTATTGAATTAATGCTTGATGACATAATTACAAAATACTATGATTGCAAGAATTGTGCAATATATTTTATGAAAAATGTTGCGGTTGCCAGACTGCGGATACATTGTTCATTAGCGAATTTGTAGCTTTAATATGTGCTATTGTGAATGATGATATTATGCAGTCTTGGCGAGATTCTGGTAAGATATGTAGGTATTTTGTTTGCTGGGTGAGAAAATGACATGCAAATGAAGTTAACAAAAGCTGAAAGTGATGAGCTGTAACTTATGGGCAAACTGTACATGTTTTCTATACACCCTGTAGATACGAAGAATTTTGGAATATATTATTAGAATAAATGCTGGTAAAAGGAGTGTCAGAAAGATTGTTGTTGTTGCTTCTTACAGTCAGTGGCAAAATAACAATCGTGTGGGATTGTTGGTTGGTATGAAATTTGTTGATGGTTGTAGATTGGTTAGTCCACGTCCTTATGTTGTTCTGGAGGAACATTGTGTTGGAGCAAATCTGAACCTAGGTTTAGGACTTGTGGCTACCGAGCGTTCAGAAAGGTCATGGTGCCAAAAAATCTTTGCTTGCAACAGCTGCTAGAACTGAATGTTGGGAACTGAGTTCATCAGTGGACGTCATGCTGATGCAACAACTGCATTTTGTACAGGAAATGGGGGATGACGTACAGGTAAGTTTTGAATGGTTGCATTTACACCGCATAAATGCATTACCTACAGATAGGAACATAGTACATGTACCTTGGAATCAGGTAAGCCTATTCTTTGGAGTTGTTAATGTGCTATGTAACTGGGAATGACGTTTTATGTATTGTGACCCATTTCTGTTGTTATTTATATAACAATGTCATCTCTCGTTACATAACAACTGAAAACAAAGAATATGCCAATCTGCTTCCGAGGCGCCATATTTCTATCTGTTGGTAACACACTTATGGGATGTAAATAAACAACATAACTTGTAATAATGGCTGTACATCTTCTCCCATTCTCTTGGACAAAGCTTAGTTATTGCATCTGTCGGCGACAATGATAAAAGTCAGTGCCTACAAATCAAAACGCCGTAGTGGTTGTTGGCAGCAAAAGATTTTTTGGCACCATGACTTTTCGGAAAGTAAGGGTAACCAAGTGTTCTAAACCTGGGTACAGATTTGCGGTAACATGATGTTGCTGTAGGCGTACATAAGGATGTGGACTAGATGGAGAATTGTTTCCTGCAGAAGAGGAATTTGGCTCGGAATGTGGAAATTGTTCTCATGGAAATCATGGATATACATGACACAAGTGTATCACGAAAGGCCTGATTCCACCAGGATATGGCATTGGTGTTCAAATTACTTCAATATTGATTCCATTGACTGTTTGCACTGGACTTTCGCGTTAGTGTCGAAGTGCGGTGGCAATAGTCATACACAGAAGTGATGCGAATGCTGAAGCTGAGGATACTGCTGATGCCATATGCTGGTGGAATCGGGCGCAAAGACATAGAAATATCTTGCCACAGGGGATCTTATTGCCTTGTAGAGGCTGAGTTCTTGAGTTAAATGATAAAGAATGATCCAATGCATGCCAGAGGAGGAGCTGAAAATGTATGGCGGTAGTCGTATGGATTAGGCGTGTGATTTGGAAGCTTCTTCCTCCATCTCGTCACTATCAGTCATGATGGCTGTAATTTGATTTCCTCTGTAGGTGACATCCAGGTTGAGGGGGAGCAGGAGCAGAATAGCTTCTTCCAGGTTTGTAACATTTGGTGTGGAGACATGCAGGATATTTGTGTTGATGGTTTTGGTGTCAACTTTGAAAGCATCCAAGTCCTCAGTGAGTAGAGTGGTGACGTCCATGTTGATGTCATCCAGTGCGACAAATGTTAAAGTGCCGTGATCATCAGGTTTGTCTGTACGCTGAAAAGGAGTAAAAATAGTTAGCGTGAGATACCGGTATACAAGTGAAAATCATGGAACAGTTGAAAGCTTTTAACAGGTTGGAAATTTAACTGGGAAATGGCTCTGACATATTCAATGAAGGAATCAGTTAAGAATAGGTGGTTTGTCATGTTGTAGTGGTGTAAAATAACAATTAGTGAAAATAGACAGTCTGATCTTATCATTGTTGATAAATGACTGGATTTGTTAAGTTGATAGATTTGGACTGAAGGTAAATTGAAAGGAGAGGTAATAGAATTATTGGAAAAGTTTGGTGGGGTATAATTGATAATCTATAATTGATAATCTATACCTCACAGTTGTAGTGCGAAAGTCCGAGAAGAAGTTGATGTCATCCAAACGAAAAGTAAAGCTGAATTAGTACATGAAAAAACATGTTTTCTGGTACATTTCACCTCACTTTCCTTCCAAATGTTATACGGCTGTATTAAACGCAATGCCGTATTCAAATGCAGTGCTCCGCTCTGATCTGTGACGAATCAAGCAAGACGCATACGTAATTATGGCTTAAGTGGTGTTATAAATTTTGCAATCAACTTGTGCCATGCGTTTGATAAAAGGATGCATGGAGTGAAGGAAAAGGCTACACCTTGTTCTAGACCTTGGGATTTGCACTGGGGGTGTGGTATTGGGCAGAAACGAAGATATAATCCCTCTACAAACAATTACAATTATCACAGGTAGAAAACCATTCGCCATTGCTGGCCTGGGCCTGTTTTTATTTAAGGATTATTCTACTCATGGTTCAACGTATCAGGGGAAATTGGAGCCCCATATTTGATGACGTATTTGGCAGAAATTATAAGTATAAGTATAAGTATCCGTATAAGTCGGGGATCTCAAACTCTCTATTAGCTTCAGCGGTTACGAAACGTGCCCTGCTAACGGACTACGACGCAGGATGACGGTCATCGCGCCACGACAAAAGCTCAACCCCAGGTGAGCTAAAAGTGGCAATATCGTGGCCCTTTATTAGGTTGGGACTGATCTACGACATCCTGGGAACCCAGGGCATTTCCACTCTGCATAGCGCGTTACAATGCCCTGGGGAAACCCACCCCGTTTCGGTGGGGAAGAGGGCTGTTCCCTCATGTGTACTCGCCAACTGGTAATTCACGAATAAACCATGACATGCAGTGGGGGATCGCCACTTGATGTAATGGGCAGACATCGNACACCGGCCCGGTCAGGGCCCCGATGGAAGCTTCCGTCACTTTAGGCAATGACGGAGACCGACAAAAGGAGCCCCTGCGAGTCGGGAAGTTGAAAAATGAAACAGCACTTCCAGATATATTCACACATTGCACAGTTACATTTATCACCGTTCCAGATATTCAACAAGTTGAGCTCGCATTTGGCACACGACCCAAGGTGTAATGGCAGGGACAGTAAGCCGTGGTGCCTTGTACCTTGTGTCTTTGCAAGGGCAAGTAAAAGACCCCATCCAAGTGAGGAACATGAGTAGCTTGTGATGGCCTCCTCCGTACTTACCAGGGCCAATAATGTTATAGCGTCGGCCCTGACGGAAAATGAAATACAAATATCTGACATCAGCATTAGCAATGGCAGGCAGTTCCAGATTCGGGCAGCCTCGAAAGTGAAACCTCTGCGTCCATACTGGACGCATTTATACATTGGCATCTCCAGAAGATTCTGGTATCGAAAAGAGTATTTTCCCTCACTTCCCTTATTCTATTTCACTGACAAAATGGAGGGGTTAATGCGGCAAATTGTATATGTACGGATGCACAGACATGTGCAAGAATTAAGTCAATATGTGCAAGAATTAGGTCAATATGTTAACCCATTAAGAACTTATGAGCAAAAACGTAAAAGTATTAATAGGGAGGTTTCGCAAGCGCCCGGTTAGGTCCTACGACAACGTTTATCTATTGTGTGGGTATACCCGAACAATAGATAAACGTCGTCGTGTGGCCTAACTGGGTGCTTGCGAAACCACCCTATTAATACTTTTACGTTTTTGCTCATAAGTTCTTAATGGGTTAACATATTGACCTAATTCTTGCACATATTGACTTAATTCTTGCACGTGTCTGTCCATATTAACCCTTAGGGCTAAACTACAGTAAAAAACCGAGTTTCACGAAAGCGATCGCAGTGCATTAGTGAAATTGTGTGTATACCGTGAGCTATGTTGGGATCGCGAACCAGGGACCTTATTCACGAAACTCCCGTAACTTACGGAAGTGCGCAAACTATTGTCCTTTTGCGGACAACCTATTGTTCACTATCAGCCTGACAAAGGATTTGCGTACCCTTAAAGGTTACGGGGCTTTGTGAATAAGGTCCCTGTCTATCCTCTGTGACGTCAGACACACAGAATTCTGTGTGTGAGGTCAAGGTCAAACGAGGCCGATACCGAACCCTTTTGGCCCTAGCGGTGGGTTCGGGAACTAAACTACGAAGCTACCATTTGACAGCACTCTCTAGCGGTAGCTTCGGGAACCAAAATAGGGTCCGATCTGATTCCTGGCTTGGCCACCAGAGGGGATGAACCGAAAACCTTTAAAGTGCAGTTTCGCCTAAAGCAAGGTTCATTGGCACACGGAATTGGTCCGATTCAGGTCCGCAAAAAATCTATCAAATGGACTTCAGCGTTGTCGTATCAGGAAGACTGGGGGCAAACGGACTGGAAACGGATCAGATCCGTGTGCCAATGAACCTTGCTTTAACCGTTGATCGAATCGTCACCGAATTTTTATCGTAGGCACATCTTATGAGGATACACGACATATCCCCCGGGTTTTTGATTTGACGTAATTTTGAAGGTCACAGAGGTCAAAGTTCGAAATTTCATCATCGGGCGGCACGTTTCGTGGCTATTTGTCCTGGATTATGTAAAGTTAAGCCGGTGACAGACTGGCGCGTACGCGGCGCGTCCTGCAGGCGTTCCACCAATCAGATTCTTCGGTAGGTGTTTCGGTCTGTGTTACCGCCTCCCTGATTGGTTGAACGCTTCCCGACGCACTGCTTAGGCGCCAGTCTGTCACCGCCTTTAGGCTCCAAAGACATTAATTTTGTTACGCCTATGTGCTCTACTTGGTGGCTGGAAACATGTGTGATTAAAAAATCAAGACACGACAATCTTTTTGGCCGCGCCCACTGAACACATCAGATACAGTATGTGCATCACAACATGCATTTCTCTCAACATGGGTCTCAACTCTTTCTTATAGTTTCATACAAAATGAATTTATAACCTATGGGTTTACATTTATCTCCGCTCGTGACATGTATATTTTGTAATATATCATCCAACATGTCCGAGTGCCTTCAATTGTCCTGGTACTATACCAGCACCTCCCTGATTTAATTGGCAGTAGCCTACTGCATTTCTAAGACATAAATCACAATTGTCACATACTAGTACAGTTGTTGTCATGACTTGAGATCTAATTGACTCGCTTTTGAACAGACTCGTAATTAGCTGCATGCAAACAATACTACTAATCATCACTGCAGCAATTCCCAGTAAAGGAAATTGACAATCAACTAACAGAATAATTAGCAACAAGGATGTGCCAAAAATGATATCCGTCAGACACCCCATTTTCTGTGGACAAATTAAGAGAGGCTATTAGTCAAAAAATGTTGTAAGTAGTCAAAGTGAGAAATATTGAATGACCATGAATATATTCCTTTTCGGTTACTAGAAATAAAGATCGATTCAAAATAAATCTATTTTAACTTGATTGCGATTTTCAAAATTGACAGTTGACAGTGTTTTCATTTTCATCAATTTTATGTAGACAATCATTGGTAAACAACATGAGCTGCACTTCCACTACAAAAAGCCGGTATTTGTCCGTTCTTATTCTGCTTCCATTACAGAATTGCCGTGTTTAATAAGTCCGGTTCTATTAAGTGCAGATATATTAAGCTCGGATAGCATAGCCGATCATATTTCGAATCTAAATTAGAGGCGGATCAACAATGGAATGGCAATAAATCCGGATCTATTTGTAGTATTATGATCGGTTACAGGTGGCTTAAGATCGCTTGCGATATTGCGCATGCTCGAAAGTACCAGGGGCCTCATTCACGAAGCTCCCGTAACTTCGGGAGTGCGCAAACTATTGTCCTTTAGCGGACAATCTATTGTTCACTATCAGCCTGACAAAGGATTTGCGTATCCTAAAAGTTACGGTGGCTTTGTGAATAAGGTCCCAGAACAATACGCGGTTCACTCCACGTATCGCCATCTGTAGTCGAACTTACTAACCCCAAATCCAGTAGTGGAAGCGCAAGCCGTGAAATATCCGGTCTTGTTTTAGATGCGGTACTATGAAGACCGGATCTAAAGCTGCAATGGAAGCGCAGCTATAGTGTTATCATTTCTGGGAAAGAATGCAACATAACCTGAAGTATAGTTTCTCTTTTGATTTTTTTTCATGATAATAAATGGTTCATGGTACATGTAACCAAAATGCTCTGGGCCCAGTTTCACAAAGAATCTTAAGTCTAAAGTTTGACTTAAGTCATCATGTGACCAGGTTTCAGCAAATCCGATGGCTTCATTTCAGACTTAAGTTTTTTCTTAGACTTAAGATTCTTTGTGCAACTGGGCCCTGGTCTTTGTTTTCTCTCTGCCTGCCAACTTAAGATGATTTCCCCATTCAAGCTGCTTCAGGAATCATGCCATTATCTCATCACTTTGGTGGTCAGGTGATGTGATGACAGCTTCTTTGTTAAACATTCATTCTGAAAAATACCTAAAAAGGGTGGAGGACTGCCATCCCCAATTTTTAGAGGCTATCAATCCCCAGTAGTTTAATTGCTAATAATGTCCAGTCCTCAGTCCTTCCTGTCTACATGTACCTGCTGCCTTCTCTTGCCCTTCAGTGACTTCTCTCCCGTTTACCCTGGGTTGGAACACTGCTATTACAATACTACATGTCATGCAATTGATAGTGGATAGTACAGTGAGTGAGGATGAAATTAAAGAAAGCGGCACACCAAAAGCTGTGGTAAACTACATCTAAAGTCTCGAGGACAGCTAGGGCATACAGGTTAAGGACCGAAAGTGACTAAGTGTTCGGCTAGGGATGGACGGGCTGGCCTGGGTTACAAACCTCCACCAAGTGTGAGTACAAGAACTGTGATAAGATATACAACACTGATCAGGACAGTATGCACAATGATAACCAATAAATTAATATGTAACATGAAATATTGACATTAAAGATAATGTATCACGGGTATTTTCGCGGACCACGAAAATCATTGTTTATTTACATTTTGTTTGTTTATATCCAGTCTTTCTATGTGTTATGAGTAATTTGTTGGCGGAAGGTCCCTCTAGAAATTCTATAGATACTGAATGTATTCAATTTCGTGGGTTGGTATGTCCCAAAAATCAAAAATAACATACATGTACATGTATAAACATCCATGTTTACAAACATTGAATGTAAACAATGAAGTCGTGATACACTATCTTTAAGAGAAAGAATTTGCGATGGATGAAAAATGCTCCACTAGGGGTTGATGTGAGAATTGAGAGCTTTTTTCACCCCTGGACTTTTTAGAGGAAAAGGCCTGCAATAAAGAAGTAAACATTTCCTACATTACAAAATACACTTTGTGAAGGTAAAACCAGCATTAAAATCAACGTCACAAGTGGCAGCTTCTTGATTTCTTAAATCTAAAGCATTGAAAAGCCACTTTGAAATACATATGAAAAACATTCTCAAAAACCGACACGGGAGAGATTTTTGATACATCAAAATTGATATTTTGGAGTATCATATATATAGTGTAAAAATGGTGCTTATTTTGATTTCCAAGCCCCATTGATACTGGTACCTGCTTAGCTGATACAACCACCAAAATCAGGCCTGATACGGGATTTCAATTGTTGGGTCCGTATCACGCCAGCAAAATCTGGACCTATACAGATTTTAATTGTTGAATCCGTATCGGTCCAGCCCCAAAGCGCCCTGATTGGCTGAGAATTCACAACACAGGTTGCCTTGCCAACAACTGTAAAGATGTGAGGCTTGTAGAGTTCAGCGATTCGCTGAGCCTTTCACTGTTATGTAAGCTGATTCCTGATTGGTTGCTGAGCACAGGGTGAGGGGTTATAAAAGCTAGTAAAGTATAAAAGCTTTCTCTCATCCTGTGATCGGCAGTTCCATCCCGAGATCAAGATGGAGGAAAGCCTGGGAGACAGGATTCCTGCTTCCCTGGTTGACCAAATTGTGACAATGGAAGCAGGTATCAGAGAAGGCCAGGAGAAAGAAGAAAGAGAAGAAAGTATCCAAGGGCAAAGATTTCAAGAAGTCAGTGTTATAGATACCTGGGGCCGGTTGCACAAAAGCATACTAGGCCTAGTATCATTCTATGTTGGTTACCAAACTTGCTACCAAGTTGGTATGGTTGCACAGAACTATACTATGTCTGGTATCATTCTAGACAACTTACTATGTCTGGTAGGGTTCAGGAGTACTACTAAGTGCTGCCATCTATGTTACTGAGTTCATTACTGGCTTGAATATATTGTCATATCACATGCAGTGGCATGGAGTTGGTACGGTTGCACAAAACTATACTATGTCTGGTATCATTCTAGACATCATCTTGGCTTATATAACAACAAAACAATGGATTGTCACACCCAGTGCACATTGTGCTGTCAGGTGGAAGTCATTCAACTTGGTGTAGTACTTTACTATCCCACAAAGTATGTTACCACGTAGTTGAGTGCCTAGCATGCTTTTGTGCAACACTCCTGGAAGACCCAACTAACTAGAATGCTACTAGGCATTTGGAATGCTACTATCTCCTAGTTGGCTTCTAACTTAGTATGCTTTTGTGCAACCGGCCCCAGGAAGCTAATTGAACAGCAGAAGAACACCAACAATTGGCGAAAGACAGCTGGAGATGTCAAACTCCTGAAAGATTTCTTGAAGACCAAAAATGAAAACAGGCTTCCAGAAGAAATTCCCCCCAATGGAACTGGATCGGTATTTGTCCCTCTTCACAATGGCAATCCAAAAACCAGATGGATCACAATATGAGCCAGATACCATCCAGTCTAAGGTCGATTCCATTCGAAGATACCTCCTTGATAAAGGGTTACCAGAAGGACCTCAACAAGAGCGACGAATTTCGCCAGACAAGGGATGTGCTCTCCAGCAAAAGAAAATTGCTTAAGCAAAGTGGACTGGGTAATAAAAAGCTGAAAGCCCAGCCAGTGAACGCCGATGACATCGGGAAACTTCGAAGAGAAGGATTGCTAGGAACAGGTACGCCTAGCAACTTCCCTGGCTTATCCCCTTTGACAGCCTGAAGTACCGTGATGACAATGATGCCGTTTGTAATGATGTGCATGTGCAATGCAGCCGAATCGGTTAATGTCGTCCTGGGTATAACAGAAATATACCCAGGTTCAATGTCGTCCCACAAAACTATACCCTGGGTATAGTTCGATCTACAAAAGTATACCCAGTACCGTAGTTTTGAGCCTAGGTACGAGTTAGAAATGGAAGTACCGTAGTTTTGAGCCTAGGTACGAGTTAGAAATGGATGGCAGCCATTTTGTTTCTCGCTTCAACTGAGACGGCAGTCTTGGAATCAACATCGTGAAAATACCAGTCAACATCGTCAGCTTTTCTGCTCATCGATAGCATGGGTCAACTGATAATATCTCTCTTAACACAATGGTCTAAACTTATCGCAAGTTAAGCTCACAATTTCAAAGAAATGAGCAAACGAACAGAGCCGATCTGCGTCATATGTTTGTTCGGTGTCGTGCATTCATCTACGTCCGCATCGACATTACAGCCGTGCTGCGAGTACTATTGCGGATTTGAGTGACGATAAACGGCACGACACATTCTTTGATGACTGTCGGTATGATATATGCCTACAGTGTATTAAAATGGTGCCCGTCGTGTCGGGCGCTAGAGCGATGTTTTTGGACTTCTCATGCTTGTGCATGGTCATGTGGCATTTGCAAGAACAATCTCGTCTTCAGGCGCTGTATCCAATCCACGGTATACTTTTGTAGATCGAACTATACCCAGGGTATAGTTTTGTGGGACGACATTGAACCTGGGTGTATTTCTGTTATACCCAGGACGACATTAACCGATTCGGCTGCAATGCATGCGTCACGGGGATTTTTAACAGCGAGTGGGAGAGACATGATATTCAGGCGCAGTTAGAGGGAACAAGTAAGGACGGTAAAGTTCAGAGGAAGATGAGTGAGGAGCTGGCGCATTTGGACCCTCCAATTCTGCGGACCAAAGAGCAAATAAGAGACAAAATTAAACGTTGGCGTAAAGAGTACAAACAGATTTGTGATAATAATAGGAAATCGACTGGACGTAGACGCATGCAGATGAATCATTTCGACCGCATTGACGCGGTCCTGGGCAACAAGCCCAGCATTAATGCCCCCAGTGCACGCATATTCGAGGGGGGGGGGCACAAAAGAAGAGTAAAACCACGTGAGAAAGGCCAGACTCAGCTCCAGCACTTGTTTCATCTGATAGTGAGGAAGAAAGGAACGACGTAGGAAGCCTGTCAGATGATGATATTGGTAAGTTTGCCTGTGAAAGAGGCTACTGAGTGTTATGACAATGGGTACATCATGCATCGTCCATGACATGTCGTCATGCTGTGGTACCATGGTGATCGGCACCACTTGCGTCGAACCACTGTAATACGTCACGGTTTTGTGTGAAGCCGATGACCGACATCATCTGCGTGACAGACGTCTACTCATTGTTGACCTCAATCATCTCCTCGGTAACATTTACTCCAAACACGTGTGCATGTAAAGTCTGCGCCCCACCCCAGAATGGTAACTCAGTCCTGAAATTCATAGGCCTAACTAACGATACCGTCGTTTTCCTTTTTTTTTGAGATTACGGCCACGGCCTTGATGATGATGAGCTTCCTCCCCTTCACAACGAAATGCCATGGAACAAGGAGTCTTGTGCTCCAAGTCAAGGTAAAAAACGCAGTGGCACTCCAGACGATGACTCCACAGATCAATCTCTGAGCAGACCCCGAAGTAGCACCCCCGATGAGCTGAGGATTGCACCGTGGTTACCGTCGGACAACGAAGATGATGACGAAGGCGACGCCAACTCAGGGAGGAGATCAACATCACCTACCAGTGTGACTGCTGAAGATCCGATTCTTAGCAGTACAGTCATTATTGATGGAGCCGATTTCAATCCTGCATGTGCCAAGTCTGAAGGCTCTG
>NMRB01000637.1:157033-174721 GCA_002633025.1 Notospermus geniculatus
ATACTTTGTGTCGTTTTTGTGCTCTTTTTTGGATATTGTCAAAATATTAGGTTTGAAATGGTTGAAACAGAGTGATGAATTTGGATTTGGAGGCTTGGATGTTCACCATGATTTGGTTGTGACTAAGCGAGCTGTGCTTAGCTATCTGGCTAGTTTTCTGATCCGCTTGGATTTCTAACCCCATTCGTTGCCTATCTGAAGATTCTGCTGCAGGAAATCTGCTTGAAGAAAACTGGTTGGGATGAGGAAGTTCCACTTGAACTCAGAAACAAATTTTTAAGTGTGTAACCAGGAATCAAGTGCGTGTAAACGTGTCCAATCGTGGCAGGATCACATATCGTATTAAAAGGAGAACACTACTGTATTTCTTCTTGCTTTTTTTACCAATCGGTCCATGTTGACTTGCGTCGACGAAACGAAATAGTTGCTTCAACGTTCTCTGCTGGTAGCATAAAGTATTGTCAGGAACACATTTTTTATGAGTGCTGAGTTAATATGGACTTTCAGATCATCAAATAACTACGTATGTTTACCATTCTCATCTCTTTTGGGAAATGATGTTTACAGAAAGCAAATGGGCTTTGAAATTGTATCTCAGTCACATGTTTGTATCCCACAGTTGATTAACTGAAAACAGAGTGTTACGAAAGCTTGACTACTGGCTCCCACTCATCAAATCATTACTTGCATCTTCATCATGAAGATCGTTATTCTCTGTACGCTGTTCGTGACCACATTCGGGCGTCATCTTGGTGAGTCTAACTATTTTCTGTCACTTTACTATCCTTCGAAGAATCCCATCGGTATTTTGTATGTTATAATTGCTTACAAACTGTTATTTTCTCTGCCACTTATCTTCTTTTTTCTAACAACACAAATCCATGAGGGTTTTGGGTGTCGGTTATGCGTAAAATGCAATATGTACATGAAGGCTTCTTTTTCAACCGCCTTGAATTCCAACCTCGTTCCCAGGGCTTAACGTTGGCTTGTTAAGCCCTGGCTTCAGAACTGAATACCTCGGCTGTGACTGGCTATCGGCCTGACGTCGTACCCAATTTGAAATACCCAGGAAAATGGATTAAAATATGGTCTATTTTATTTTATTTTTCATAGGCCTATCATAGCAAACATTACTCTTTCTGATGATAGATATAAGTGTTCATAATACAGTTTCATGAAAATATATTGTTTACAATCATTTACTGTAATCGAGGTTGAAATAAGCGTTGAGGTGCCAAGAATATTGGAAATGAATCCAGGGTCTAACGACCGAAGCCGAAAATGACCCCGTCCCAAGGGAAAAGCAAGAAGAAATTTCGAGTTAGATCCTGGGTACGAGGTTGCCTTGAATTCTTCTGCTCCACGATCTCTATTTATTTATCAGGACGTAAACATGTGTTCATCTGCACTGATGGCAACACCACCTGTCTATGTAGGGTTGTGGCTGGTGATTCTCCATCTTCATCAACGGTGCGATCAGGCCGGAATTTGGCATACAGCCAAATCACACCACGAGGCCACTCCTAGTGCAGACACGGGTTCTTGGAACTGTAGTAACCGCTACCTCATCGTTATACTAGTAACGGGCTCAAGGAATTTGGAATATGTATCATACGCTCGCCGGTCAGCCATCCACGTTGCGATCGCATTCAACGTTGCTTAGCTTCTGGCGCTGAGGCCAACGCGCCAACGGTCATAAAGAAAATCTTCCATGGCCGGTGGGTTAGGCCGTGCCACACACTACACTGTACGTAGTAGCTGCAAGGGGTACAACTGTAGGCTACGTAGCAGCTGCAAGGGGTTCAGTGTGCCATCTCTCCATTCGGATAGAAATGACTCTTCCTTGAGTCATTTTGCGCCACTCTGAGTCTCAGAGCCGAAGTACACTTTACACCTGGTTCGACAAGGTCGCTAGATATATTATACGAGCGCCGGTCACCCATCCCATCCATGTAGTGATCCGGTCTGCGTTGCTTAACATCTACCGTTGAGGCCAACTCGCCAACAACTAGGCCATATCCTCCATGGCCGGCGGGTTAAGCCGTGTCATATACAGGGTGTCCCAGAAAAAAACTAATCCTGTGAAAAGGGCCACTATGACCACCCCAAGAGGTGTGCCACTATAATAATGGGTTCCCCATAAAGCAGGGTCAATGCTTTCCAATGATACCACGATGACATTCCTTCAGTCATGCATCACAAGGCGTCATTGTTTTGAAAATGGCATCTCAAAATCCATTTGTTACAGTTGGAATAAACGAGTGAAATGAATGTTCACTTCAAATGCTTGACCAGGAAAACAAGTAAGCATCCAACCTTATGTCATTAATCTTATGCAATAACATGGTGAGTGATTTCAGAACATAGGCCAATGTGTGAAAGGTATTCAGACCAGTAAACATTCAAGCCAGCAACAGAGTGCAACTTACCACTGAGCAAAGAGTGTTTGTGGTAACAAAATTCCTTGAAAACAAGAGCTTACAAGCCACTCAAGATGCATTTAGGGACGCCTTCCCAGAGAGAGATCCACGTTTAGGTGTGATCCTGATAACTTTAACTCCAAATTTGGCTCCAAGATTATGAACTGTAACAAATGAATTTGGACATGTCATTTTCAAAACAATGACACTCCATGATGCATGACGGAAGGAATGTCATCGTGGTATCATTGGAAAGCATATTGACCCAGCTTTACGGGGAACCCATTGTCACAGTGGTACACCTCTTGGGTTGGTCATACTGACCCCTTTTCACAGGATAAGTTTTTTTCTGGGACACCCTGTAGTAGCTGCGCGGGGTTCAATGCAAAATACGCTTGTGGCAATTCTGCTTTTTCAGAAACGTCCGGTCTGCATTTTTGGTCACAAGCAGAAATAATGACGGGACAGGTGATGATAGTGGCGGATTTATATTTATTAGTATTGATAGTTCATTCACAAACTGTTAGAGGATTCTCTCTAAAGAAAGACAAAGGTCATGGGGGTTTAAGATCAAATTCTCCATTTGGGATCCCTGTCAAGTTATGTTTCTGAAACTTGGAGGGATGAATGAAGGGCAATAGACATTATTTTTGATAACATAAATGACTAATTAGCTCTTTTGTAGAATCTAATGTCCCCCGATATGTGATGTCCCCCAACAATACATTTACGGATTAAGCGGCACCATTGAATTGGAGAGACCAATACCAAGACCCTTAATCCTGTGACAAACAATGCAGGGGGACATCAGGCGGGTGGGACATTAGATTTCATCACACCTGTACGGTACTAACAATTGTCACGGACTCAGATACGTAGAATCGTTAAAGCCTCACAGTATTGAATTTTTCGGTATTTTCAAAGTGTTAGGAGACTGCAGTTAGAGGTCTCACAGCCCCGTGAAGGTCCCCCAAATGCTTGCCAGATACGTACTTCAAAGAATCAAGACCTAATTTTCAGCACACATCAAAAACACTGCAGGCAGAGCTCTAATGTATCCACATAGAGCATAGTACATTTTACGCCACACTAACGTCGGAGGACGTAAGCACTTTCTGAATTCAATACAGTTCGGCTTTAAACAATTGACTTCAGGGGATGACCGGGTTTCTGTTCGTGATCTTGGACCTGATATCGAGGAGAATCCGCAGGAGCTCAATATCGAACTGACTACCAGAAGCGGCGAGTCTAAGGTTTTGAATTTACGTCGCAGAGACAGTTTGAATCTTGATGCACCAGTATACACGACTGGTGATCATGGTAAAGTGAAAAGACTACCCATTCGAGATTTGGTAAGTGCAAAGATGTGTATTTGCAACTTAGAGAGTTTGTGGGTTGAATATTGCTCGCTCGCGTATATGGCAGGCCGTAAGCCGTAAGTCATAAGCCGTGGTGTCAAGTATGATAAGAGCATTTTTCTGACCCAAGAAATAAGGTTGTATGAAGGACCCTTTCTACAGGTGATTGTCCATCACGGTGTCACTTGCAAGTAAATACCAACAGCTGTCCAATAGTAATGATAATTTCTTGCAATATTGACGTTGGCCAAGCTACCTAAGTTAAATTCAAATACATCAGACAAACACCAGACTTTGAATTAAAGTAAATCCCATCAGCTCACCCTCAATATCCGGCAGATGTGAAAATTGTGAGAGTCACCATCTGCTTTATCGTCTCATTTGGTCGGTGCGTATTTTACACACAGCTGCATGATAATTCGTTAAAATATAAAAGAAGTATTTTATATAGCCTTTCGGAAATTAAACGCGAACTAGCAATTCCATTTTTTTCCATTTTAATTTGAAAAGAGTGCTGTTTTGAATACATATTTTTTTGTCGGCTCGAACTGCTGACTGACATTTGTTTTCACATGACGGAGTGGCCCGTTTGCCACGTCACTTACTGAGGAACTAAATCTGCCCTTGGCAAATAACCTAGAGACAAGCGAGTCTGGAAAGTAAATCTTCTATCATGCCCAGAATAAAGCCAGTGCATCGGATAGGAGACTGCACCGAAAAAATGAGTCATCATTCTTTATTTATCTCTAATTAGGATTCAAAAGCGTACCAAGATGTTGAAAACGGTGGAGCCTTCCTTGTGAAAAGTGAACGGAATGAAAATGGCCAATTCAGAAGGAGCATTGTAAGAATATGTCAATCAACAACATTATCATATGTGGTGTTTTCTAATCACTATCGTGATTTTTTATCACTGCCACCCGGTGCTCCCTTGCCAAGACCAACACACCTACATAACCTAACAGTCTGAGAGGCACCATATATTATTACACGTCAGTTATATGGAATTTAATTAATTAATCAACTGAATTGAAGTTATTTATTGATATAATTTCTATCAAGAATATATAAGTACCAAAAATGTACAACTCCGACTATGTGCCAAAAAGTGAGGATACTAATTTGCCTCTGGTGACCCTGTAACCGAAGGGATGTTAATTTGTGAAGAATTATTGTGTAGAGAAGATCATTACGAACAAAATGACACCTCCCATAGTTATATGCACTCAGATATAACCGACCTACAGAGCAGTTTTGAATGAGCCATATTTTCGACAAATTGATATTGTACTTGATCTCAGGGTTGGGCACACTGACCTATACATCAAATCCATGATTTCTCCAAAATCAAAAAAAATTGTATGCCAGTAGTATGTCTGTAATTTTACATAAGAATATTGATGATATTCTAACTCTAAACATTGGTTATTTAATTAGAAGGCCTACAATTACCATACGCCCCCTATTATCAGAAAAAGTAACTTAATGCCCACCATTTTGCTTGATTATTAAGTTGTACATTCTTGGTACTTATATATTCTTGTTTCTATGTAATCTATTTTTAAAGTCTCTCATTGGTCCAAATTGAAGACGACAACCCAAACCAACTGCAAAGGCTTGTTATTTGCAGCGTGGCATTCTTGGTGACGGAGACTATGAGATCATCCTCGAACCAGTGGTCGATGAAAATGATTCATCCAGAAAGCGAGCTGTTGATGAAAAAGTGGAGCATACCATGGTCAGGAGAAATATCGAGGGAAGCTACACTGATGACAGTAAGCATTCGGAACTTCCGAAGGCAACTGCTCGGCAATTTTCGTAGACACTCGCATTTCCCCTCGGACACAATTCCAAGGCAGCCGTCTTGAATGCGCAACGATTTCAATGCGTTTCTGGTGGTTCGGATGCGGTCGCCTCATCACACCCTGCGCATGAACGAAATAGGTCACACAAAAACGTTGCGTTATTGATCAATAATTGGCAGATTGGGTGAGATATCGGTGAGTTTATATATAATATGCCTCAAATTATCCAGGAAATCCAGGTTGTATATCATAACAGGCCAAAATTCGGCCAAAATAGTCCCACGATCGGTCACGTGGGTTTGTTGAAAAACAACATGGCTGCCTTGCACTTGTGTCCGAGGTGAAATGCGCCGCCCAGTGGACAGATAAGCAGTTCGCCTCAGATCGTTCCGAATGGACAGTAAGGCCATTATGCAGATCCTCACACCCAAAGTTGACAATACCTCCCTTTCTCGCGCTTGGTTCAGACCCTGGGGACATCCATTTTCGTGTGGAGCCAGCGGAGACAATGGGGTTGTCCATTTGGTCACATGATGAGTTAAAAAACCCACGTATATTCTCGCGTGGTCTGCTTCACCGTGGATAACGCAATTCAGCAAACCACAGCAAAGCTTCCATCCCGCCTTGTACATTCCCAAAATGGTGACTGTAAAAATTTGTCGATTCGCGAACAAACTCGCCGAATTCTTCTATGTTCTGAATGAACTTCAGCTCAAAATGATTCTCACGGACTATCTAGATATTAACGAGAACGTGCCAATGGGTTCAAAACACGAAGATATCCAGTTCATTTGTAAAGGCAGCTATCATTCGACAGGCAGCGTGAATTATGTAATGACTTTACAGCTACAAAAATTTTCATCTCAAATTTGTGTTTGCCTGTTGTTTAAACTCTAGGCCTGGAGGCTCCTGATGTGTCACTAAAGATCAAGGGATCCGGACATGGCGATCCAGTCATTGTCACCAGGAGATCGGGGCCAAACATTCCTATCGACAGACGCGCTGATAAACCTCTCTATACCATCGAGTTGCTAGTTGTCGTTGATTACGAGGCTTATAAGAGGTGGGTATTTTACCAATGGCATTCTGTCTGCAGTGCTAGACTTAGAAGACATGGACAATCTTTGCTTCAAGTCCCTGTCATATGCACCATGTGGCAACCAGATTATAACATTCCCAAGGAAGTGGAGGTTGAATTGGATGCAGGCCTTAGTACGAAAGCCCAAAAGGGTCATTCAATCTTCGATCTCCAACCTTGAACCAGAACTTCAGTCTTCTAGCTTGAACTGACTCCGACTTCAGCCTTAAGGTTTGAACCACCCGACTTCATTATTATAGCCAACTAATCATTCTAGTGCCTTGGTTGGGGACCACTTCGGTAACGGGACCACCTCACCTTAGTAGACCACTTTAGTTCAGTCCCGATTATTTTATGATTAATTTCGATTAACATGACCTCGGTTGTAACAACGGGGTCGTTGTGGGAGTATTGTCTTTGCGGTTCGTCACGGTTCGGTCGGAATCGGTGTGGTGTAGGACACTTGTTGTTTCATGACATGATTTTGCGCGAATTGACATGATATTGAAGATTTTGGGACTTTTCTTACGCCAGTTTGGGCTATGTTTTCCATACTGTCCCGCTAATAAGAGGTAACTTGATGATACATGTAATAGAGAATCTCAGTACGACAATATTAGGGCGAATTTGTGTAGTTGAGCAAGTTGATTGTGTTTTAGTGGCCAGTGAGTTTGTGCTGCCACCTTTTATCGGAACTTCGAAGTATGGTTCGTGTGGTAGGAGTTGTGGTACCCTGTCTACAATATCGAATGTAGGCCTAATCTAGGAATAGTTTGTCGTCGGTTTGAGACTTATGTCAGGTTGTTTTTATGTTTCAGTGTACGTGAGAGTAGTGAGCATCTTGTACCTATATGGTGTTGTGGCAACTCAAGAAGCCGAGTAGAAGTAATAAAGACGAAGTCGACTATTGTTTTGGAACCACGTGTTGGGTCGCAGTTATTTCTTCTTGGAACCTTACAGTACACTCTTAGTTGGATTCGTCATGGATGGAAAACGTGAACGGCGTTACACAGACAAGGGTCGTGAATACAACTTAGACATTCAACGCAAAAATCGGAAGCATGCAATTGGTGCTATGGGAGAATGTGTGGCGGAGTTAGAACTGTTAATGAAAACAGGTGCAGATGAAAGCAAGGTGAGGACTGTTTACCACAAGTGGCTAGCAGGGTACGAACAATTTCTCAATGCAAATGAGGAATGCAAGCGTCTAATAGTAGACCCAGAGCTCAGGCGAGATGATCAGTTCACGGCACAGGAGTGGGACTGCAGTGCCAAGGCGTTCAAGGCGACTGTGGAGAGTTGGTTCTTGGCCAATCCTGTGGAACCGGTCTGCCCTGAGCCGGACGGGCTTTCAAGGTTGAGTGATTGTCAGGGCAGTCGTCATAGTCATGGCAGTCGTAGTGTTAGGAGCAGTCGAAGTGGTGGAAGTGGCAGTTCCAGTCTATCGTTAGCAAGGCTGCGAGAACAACAGAAGAAAGTGGAACTCCTGGCAAGGGCAGATGCGCTAGCCAAGACCAAGTACATTGAAGAACAGAAGCTCAGATTATTGGCCAATCCTGTGGAACCGGTCTGCCCTGAGCCGGACAGGCTTTCAAGGTTGAGTGATTGTCAGGGCAGTCGTCATAGTCATGGCAGTCGAAGTGTTAGGAGCAGTCGAAGTGGTGGAAGTGGCAGTTCCAGTCTATCGTTAGCAAGGCTGCGAGAACAACAGAAGAAAGTGGAACTCCTGGCAAGGGCAGATGCTCTAGCCAAGACCAAGTACATTGAGAAACAGAAGCTCAGATTGAGGCTTAAGGAGGAGGAATTACGAATCCAGACGGAGTTGGCGGTGACGGAGGCACGCTTTAAGGTCCTGGATGATGTTGTTGAGGACGGCGATGACTACCCCCGGCATGTGAGGTCTGGAGATGAGACCAAGGACATAGAGACAAGGAATGATGATTACCCCGGGCATGTGACATTTGGAGATGAGACAAGGGACTTAGAGACAATAAACAATTTTGTAACTCAGAATGTTAGTGAGCCTAGTGCTACAGACGTACCTTTAGATGATGGCTGTGTCAAGCGTGAGGTTTTAGTTGAACCGAGGGTTGAAGTTTGTGTTGAGGGTAATGGTCAGGTCAGCTCTAGAATGGCTGGCCCAGGTTGTGATATGGCTGGCCCAGGTGGTAATATGGCTGGCCCAGGTGGTAATATGGCTGGCCCAGGTTGTAATATGGCTGGCCCAGGTTGTGATATAACCTTAAGTAGGCCCACTGGAGACACTAACGCAGGCCCACCTAGTTTCGCTCTCAATACAGATGCTAATGCTCCTGACCTTGGATATCACACTATGAATGGTGGTAGGCCTCTTGATATTGGATTTTCTGGGCATCGCAGTCAGGATGGAGGGTTGTTGGCAGTTACCAGGGAATTGAAGAAACCGGTGGTAGAGATAAGCCAGTTTAGTGGCAAGCCTTTAGATTATCTGCGATTTATGCGCCAATTTGAGAGCAGGGTTTGTGCGAATACTGAGTCATGTGTAGAGAGGTTCAATTATCTGCTTCAGTTTACCGAGGGGGACGCACATGAGGTGGTCAAGGGGTACTCACACTTAGAGTCTCAGCTCGGGTATACAGCAGCACTAGAGGAGCTCAAAGATAGGTACGGTGACCCAGATGTGGTGGCTCAGGCGTATGTTAAGAAGGCGCTCAGTTGGGAGGTGATCAAACCCGACAACGTCAAGGGTCTAGATGATTTTGGCATCTTTCTGCGGGAATGCCAGTTCGCCATTGAGAGTATGCAGGCTGCTAGAGTTTTAGAATATCCTGACAACATAAAGGCGCTGATTGGCAAATTGCCATTTTATCTCCACGATAAATGGAGAAACGTCGTTTACGATACCAAGGAAAGGGGTCATTCAGTAAGGTTTGCCCAGTTGGTCACCTTCGTGAGGAAGGAAGCCAAGAAGGCTAGGGATCCAGTCTTCGGTAAGTTGGCCATTAAGAATGCCGCCGGTGGTGGGTCATCGAGGGAGACGCCCAACGCATCCAAGGTACCCCCAGGCAGAGGCCAAGGAGCGAAGAAGGTGTTCATTACGACAGAGGTCAAGGACACCCCCAGCGGTAATCAGAGTGCTCGACCGAAGTCGGAACCGAAGGGCAACAAGTCCGCAGCTTCGGAGAAGCCATGTTTGTACTGCAACAAGGACTCGCACTCATTCATTGCCTGCGAAGAATTTATGAAGAAAACTGCGGAGGAGAGGTTCCAATTTGTGAAGAGCAAAGGTTTGTGTTATGGTTGTCTAGAAGGCGTGAGGGGGAAGGGTTCGCACATCAGTAAGCACTGTAAGAATAGGATGAACCCAGACAAAAAGAATGAGTGCTCATTTGTTGTCCTCACTCTTCAGGTAGTGGAGATATACTGATTTTAATTTCCCCTACCCCAAAAGTAAGTGGTTTTTACCACAAAGGTTCTCATATCATAAAATCGTGTATACAGAATTAGTGCAATCCAATCCAAGTGTCCAAATTCACTTTTCTGGTGCCCAACATCCCCCTACACATGACCCATGGGTCAAAAATTGTACAGCAGGGGTGTCACCTCAAACTTGAAATTTTAGGGTGTGGAGGCCGGACTATATGCATTCTTCGACACGGGATCAAGTGTGAATTTCTGTTCTGACCAGTTGATGACAGCCTTGAATCCCAGTGGGAAGAAGGTCCAGATCACGATAGACACGATGGGTGTGCCACACACTATGCAGACACACATCATCAAGGATCTAGAGGTCACTGGACTGCAAGGAAAGGATGTAGTTAGTATCCCTAGGATCTACACGAAGGAGACCATGCCGGTCTCTACCCACCACGTTCCGAGAAGGAAGGACATCAGAAGGTGGCCACATCTAGATGAAGTGGAGGTTCCCGAGATACAGGCTGTGCCGGAGATAGGTATTCTCATCGGTAATGGGGTCCCGGATGCGTACACCCCTCTGAAGGTTGTGACGGGGCCTCGTGGTAGTCCACACGCCACTCTGACGCGACTTGGGTGGGTAGTATGGAACTTAGTTCGAGAAGGAAGGGTTGAAGAGTCAACAACGGTGAATCGAGCTGTAACAAATGCAGTTAGTCATCTAGAGGAGGAGGAAGCCCTAGAGAAGTTGGTTAGGACAGCTATAGATTTGGATTTCCCTGAGCGTATGATTGATAGTATGGAACTTAGTTCGAGAAGGAAGGGTTGAAGAGTCAACAACGGTGAATCGAGCTGTAGCAAATGCAGTTAGTCATCTAGAGGAGGAGGAGGCCCTAGAGAAGTTGGTTAGGACAGCTATAGATTTGGATTTCCCTGAGCGCATGATTGATACAAAGAAGGAACCGTCAAGAGAGGATGAGCTATTTAAGGAGAAAGTCAAGGAGAGCCTGGAATTCCGAGATGGACATTATAGGATGGCGCTACCTTTCCGCAGGGAGAACACCACGCTACCAGATAACCGGGAGCAAGCTTTACAAAGGTTACGTTCTGTAAGGAACCGGATGATTAGGGACCGTCGCTTTCATGAGGACTATACGAAGTTTATGGAAGGGTTGATTGAGAAGAAATTCGCAGTGAAGGTTCGACCAGACGAGATAGAGGGTAGTGCAACAGAAGGCCAACTGGTACATACCACACCATGGTGTGTACAACCCCCGTAAACCCGAAAAAATCCGAGTCGTATTCGACTGTTCAGCACGATATCAGGGGGTTTCTCTGAATGACATGCTACTTTCCGGCCCGAACCTCACTACCAAGATTTTGGATGTGTTGCCCAGGTTCAGAGAAGAGCCAGTGGCTATTACGGGTGACGTGGAGTGTATGTTTTATCAAGTTGGGGTGACGTCTTCCTGTACAGATTTCCTGCGTTTTTATTGGTGGCCAGGCACGGAGACTTCAAGCAGCAACCTGAGGTTTATAAAATGATCGTCCATCCATTTGGAGCTGTTTCATCACCGGCATGTGCGAACATGGCCCTCCATCAGACAGCGTTGGACCACAAGGACAGCTTTCCTGCTGATGTCATCGAAGGTGTTTTCCTGAGTTTCTATGTGGACGACTATCTGAAGTCTGTCGCCAGCGAGGAGAGTGCTGTATCAGTGGCTGAAGATACGACAAAGCTCTGTCAGGAAGGGGGTTTCCGATTGAGGGACTGGCTCAGTAATAGCAAGGAGGTCAACAATGCAATTCCCCAAGCCGATCGGGCTAAGTCGCTGCAGTTTAGTATTGAGCAGGATGGATTACCTACGGAAAGGGCACTGGGGGTGATATGGTCGGTGGAGAAGGACACGCTCAGCTTTCAGGCAGGCTCGCAGGAGAAACCACTTACGAGGAGGGGCATCCTCTCAGTAGTTAGTGCAGTGTTCGATCCACTGGGTATAGCTGCCCCTGTCGTGTTGCCTGCACGGATTCTCCTTCAAGAGCTTTGTAAGAGAAACAATCGGTTGGGACGAGGACATTGGAGATGCGAATCTGAAGAAATGGCAACAGTGGTTATCAGAACTTCCGAGGTTGAAGATGCTGAACGTCCCAAGATGTCTGAAGCCGAAGGACTTTGGTTGCATCACCTCGTGTCAGCTACACGTATTTTCGGATGCAAGTGTCAGTGGGTATGGGATTGCAGCGTACGTTAGGTTGGTCAATGAGCGAGGACAAATAAGCTGTGAGTTGTTGATGGGAAAATCGCGAGTTGCGCCTCTGAAGAAGGAACAGTTCCACGAATGGAACTTACAGCAGCATCAACTGGAGTGAAATTTGCTCAGATTATTGTCACGGAGATGGGATATGAGTTTGGAGATGTACACTACTGGACCGATAGCATGGCAGTACTGCGGTATATCCATAACAGCGTGAGCAGATTCCACACTTTCGTGGCCCACCGGCTGACTACCATCCATGAGGGGAGTCGTCCTGATCAGTGGAGTTTCGTTGGGACCAAGGATAACCCCGCGAGCTGACATTGCCTCTCGAGGCCTTAGTCTTAGCAACCCAGTGGCGATGCGGATGTGGCAGAACGGCCCGGAGTTCTTAAGCAAACCAGAGACCGAATGGCCGAGATCAGAGCTGTCGAGAGAATTAAGCAATGAGGACCCAGAGGTCAAGAAGGCTGGTACAGTCGCCGTCGCAGTCAGCCCGGAACAAACGACAGTGGAGGAGCTATTCAGCAGGTTTTCGAGCTGGTCCAAGCTCAAGAGAACCGTCGCATGGATTATCCGAGCCCAGGAGGTTTTTAGAAGGAAACGACAGGAACGTGGGAGAGCGAATGTCAACACTGGTGTCAAGGGTACACAAAAACCGGCTCAACTGACCATGGAGGAGTTACACAGGGCAGAATTGGCAATCGTACGGTTTGAACAAAACAAGTACCTCGGCAGTGATTTGAAGTCAAAGAGTCTTGGGGCTAGCATTCAGAAGTTGGATCCCTTCCGGGATGATGCTGGCTTGATCAGGGTTGGCGGACGCCTGGCAAGATTGGCTGTGCAATCAGAGCTGTCGAGAGAATTAAGCAATGAGGACCCAGAGGTGAAGAAGGCTGGTACAGTCGCCGTCGCAGTCAGCCCGGAACAGACGACAGTGGAGGAGCTATTCAGCAGGTTTTCGAGCTGGTCCAAGCTCAAGAGAATAGTCGCATGGATTATCCGAGCACAGGAGGTTTTTAGAAGGAAGCGACAGGAATGTGGGAGAGCAGATGTCAACACAAGTGTCAAGGGTACACAGAAACCGGCTCAACTGACCATGGAGGAGTTACACAGGGCAGAATTGGCAATCGTGCGGTTTGAACAAAACAAGTACCTAGGCAGTGATCTGAAGTCAAGGAGTCTTGGAGCTAGCATTCAGAAGTTGGATCCCTTCCGGGATGATGCTGGCTTGATCAGGGTTGGCGGACGCCTGGCAAGATTGGCTGTGCCTGTGGAAACTAGACATCCTATTCTCCTGCCGAGGCAATCAGTGGTGACTAAGCTGATATTGGAGGAACTCCATCGGACACATGGACACGTGGGACGCAACATGATCGTCGTGAATCTTCGTAAGAAGTACTGGGTGCCGAGAGCCATCAAGCTCATCGGGAGCTTGTTGTCTAAATGTGTTACATGTAGGCGCTACAGAGGAAAGATGATGGAACAGAAGATGGCAAATCTGCCTGTAGAACGACTTCTTGGAGGCGAGAAGGCCTTTGTCAACTGTGGAATGGATTACTTCGGGCCAATAGAAGTTCGGAAGGGCCGTAGCAGCTACAAGCGATATGGTGTTTTGTTCACCTGCTTTTCGATACGGGCGGTGCACCTGGAAGTCGCTAGCTCCTTGGATATGAGTTCGTGTATAAATGCCATTCGGCGGTTTGTGGCGAGAAGAGGGTCAGTTAAGTTTATGCGCTCTGACAACGGGACGAATTTGGTTGGAGCGGAGGCGGAGTTGGCCAGATCGCTGAAGGAATGGAATCAGGAGAAGATGGCGACAATTTTGCAGCAGGATGGCATAGAGTGGAGCTTTAACTGTCCTACGGCTTCCCATCACGGTGGGATCTGGGAAAGATCCATCAGGACTGTCCGTAAGGTACTTTATGGTCTGATGAAGGAGCAAGCAATAAGGTTAGATGATGAGGGCTTACAAACCTTATTTTGCGAGGTGGAAGCAATTGTCAACGGGAGGCCGATAACTGTGGCGTCAAATGATGCGAGCGAACCAGAACCTTTGACTCCGAGCAAATTGTTGGTTCTCGAGACGTCACCGCAGCTTCCACCAGGAGAGTTTGTTGAACGGGATCTCTACGTCCGTCGTCGTTGGCGCCAGATACAGCACTTGACTAATGTTTCTGGAGACGGTGGCACCGAGAGTATTTAGTTCTGCTGCAGGAGAGGCAGAAGTGGTTGAGACCCAAGAGGAACGTCGCAGTTGGAGACATCGTCTTAGTCGCTGACGGTAATGCACCGCGTAATCATTGGCCTCTAGGTCGAGTAGTCGAGGTGGGCCCGATGGACAAGGGCTTGGTGCGGGTGGCACAGGTTAAGACGCAGTCTGGTACTTACCAACGTCCAGTTACGAAGCTGGTCATGCTTCTTGAGACCGATACGTAGACTTTCGTGTTCGTTGATCTAGTCGTGGGTTGATGAGTTTCGGTGAGACGACCGAGTGAACTTTTCCGATGATTGATTATTTCAGCTGGTTACGGGGTAGCGTACCAGTATTTATGTTTGGAGTGGTTAAGCCCATTGAGAGTTAGTTGTTTATTGCTAATTATTCCGAATCAGATTCTCCATAATTAGGGGGGCTGGTGTAACAACGGGGTCGTTGTGGGAGTATTGTCTTTGCGGTTCGTCACGGTTCAGTCGGAATCGGTGTGGTGTAGGACACTTGTTGTTTCATGATATGAGTCCAGTTCTATTGAATGACCCGTGACAAGTCTTTGGCTAGCTTCGCTGTTGGCCGCTACGCGGCGCGTTGGGCCCTTGCGTCGAGAGTATTTAGTTCTGCTGCAGGAGAGGCAGAAGTGGTTGAGACCCAAGAGGAACGTCGCAGTGGGAGACATCGTCTTAGTCGCTGACGGTAATGCACCGCGTAATCATTGGCCTCTAGGTCGAGTGGTCGAGGTGGGCCCGATGGACAAGGGCTTGGTGCGGGTGGCACAGGTTAAGACACAGTCTGGTACTTACCAACGTCCAGTTACGAAGCTGGTCATGCTTCTTGAGACCGATACGTAGACTTTCGTGTTCGTTGATCTAGTCGTGGGTTGATGAGTTTCGGTGAGACGACCGAGTGAACTTTTCCGATGTTTGATATCAGCTGGTTACGGGGTAGCGTACCAGTATTTATGTTTTGAGTGGTTAAGCCCATTGAGAGTTAGTTGTTTATTGCTAATTATTCCGAATCAGATTCTCCATAATTAGGGGGGCTGGTGTAACAACGGGGTCGTTGTGGGAGTATTGTCTTTGCGGTTCGTCACGGTTCGGTCGGAATCGGTGTGGTGTAGGACACTTGTTGTTTCATGNTAAATTTTGTACCAGGGATCTGTAAACATGAAAACTTGACACTCACTTTTCATGGCTGTGACTCAGTGTGTTTACTTCCCCTAAGCCTTAACTAGTCATAGATATTGTTCATTTCCGAAGGTTTTGACTAGCGGATTCTCATTTTGAGTGACATCGTGTTTTGATTTTTTCAACTGAACAATCTGAATAGGAGTTTTTGAGTTACGAGTTCTAAAAGGTAGTCATATACTTTACAGAGAATTTAACTAATCATTTATAATGTTGTTGGAATGTTTTGATTAGCGGATTCTGAAGTGATTATACTGAGATTTTGGTTTATTCATATGAAGTAACTATTATTATTGAGGCTCAGTTTTTGAATTGGTAACGTTTACTTACTGTGCATTTTGCTATACTATTGATTGATACGAATTTTCGAGCACAGGCGCTGAACGTTGACGTTTTTTCTATTTACATTTTGCTCAGTAGGATTTCATCACTTTCTCGTATTTACCATATATCTAATCATAATAGCCAATTCAAAAAAGGGAAACATTTGTTGGTAGAGTGAATAGGTAAATTGATACCCCTGTTATGGGACCAGAGTAGATCTGATTTACTGTGCATTTTGCTATACTATTGATTGATACGAATTTTCGAGCACAGGCGCTGAACGTTGACGTTTTTTCTATTTACATTTTGCTTAGTAGGATTTCATCACTTTCTCGTATTTACCATATCTAATCATAATAGCCAATTCAAAAAAGGGAAACATTTGTTGGTAGAGTGAATAGGTAAATTGATACCCCTGTTATGGGACCAGAGTAGATCTGATTCGGCAACTCTGTATTTTTGAGCTTTGGCAGGGTATGTGTGATCAATAGCCGTTACTTACACTTGAGGCCTACATTATTATTCATGCGTCTCGTGTGTTTTTAAAGACAAAGAAACAAGTGCTAGTAATACTATAGTACCAATATTGCTATAGACAGAGAATTTTAACATCTAACACCTACGGTTAAACCATCTATAAGTTTTGAGGAGTTCTCTGTAGAAACCTACATACTAGGCACAAACTCATAGTAGCAATGGCTGAGAAGAATACCGGTGAGACTGTACCTGATGCAGAAAAAGAGGAACTAGAGAATCCTGCAGCTTTATTGGTGCAGAAGCCAGTTGTTCTAGGTACTGCGTCTCTGGAAGAACTCATGACCATTGCCGGCATTAAGGATAAAAGAGGCAGAGCAATTATTGATTATTGCAATGAAACAGAAGGCCCCCTCTTATTGTCCGATGTTATGAAACGCACGGGCCTCAACTTAGATTTTTGGCTTGGTAATTATTTGAACAACGTCATAGACCTACATTTCGACCGAGTGGAGCAGCATCAGATTTTAATATCACCTAGTCCTCAACCTGGTGAGTCCTCAGAGTTATTCAACCAAGTCCAGAGTTTAGAAGTAACACTTGGAGGATTCGCGTTCGAAAAGGGAACCCAAGTCGAGCAACTAGAAGAGGCTGAAAGTGAGATTAAGAGATTGGAGAAAAAAGCAAAGAGCAACACTGAGGTTGGTGACGTAAAGGTTAAAGCTGAACTCCATGAACAAAAACCACAGCGCCGCAGTATGATGGTCTACAGAAGTGCAAACGCCCTTCGAAACAGCTCCAGAACATGATAGACCACCAGCGTATTTGGTGGCGCCACTGTATTCAATCTCAGGCTTTCTATCGAGACACATCAAGAGATAGTGCCCAAGTGACAGAGCCTGATAGACTTAGTACAATCCGTAGGAACTTGAGCATGAGGTTGGGCAGGGTTCTTTAGTGATTGCGCGCAGTTAAAATATGTGGTACAATGGCAAAAACTTCGGCATCAACAAATAATACACCACTCGTCTGAGTTTCAGAAACTCAATTTGCTATCATTGCAAACATGTTGCACATAAATCTTATTTTGTTTCTTTTGCCATAGTTTTGTTATTTGAATATATTTTCACAGAAATGCAATGTACTTGATATGAGCAATAATGCATACATGACTCGCGCGAT
>NMRB01000637.1:174742-190456 GCA_002633025.1 Notospermus geniculatus
TAAAATAAGAATTATCCTCAACCTATACATAATGATATCTGATGACGTTGATATACGTCAAATGAGTGTTGTGTTGTTTTTGAATGCATAAACGTTTTCAACTGGTGCTTTGGTAACACCATAAATGTCAACACGACGTGAATACTATAGAATAGTGACCGACTTTACTCTCTGGTTCGGTAAGAACCTAATACCCCCGGCCTGCAGAAGTCACTGGATGCCATGTCTTGATGTTGCTCTATTGACTGACTCAGGGTGAATACAGTGGCGCCACCAAATAGCCTGGTAGTCTATCATCTTTCGGAGGTGTTTTGAAAGTGCCTTATGGTCGTTTGCATTTCTCTTGACCACCACCGTGGCGTGGTGGTCTTTTTTAGTGCTCGGATCTCCAGTTCTTGTTCATGCAGTTCAGCTTTAAGCAAGTGACATCCCAATACCAAGAGCGTCTGAAGGTTACCAGAGAGTCATACCTTGGAGGAATTATACTGACAGGAGGAACAGCGAGCTCACTTCAAAGGTTTCATCATCGCCACCGCCGATCCCTATTTGTATGGGCTTTAACGAGGTGTTAATTACTATTAACAAACACAACGCATGAGTGATTCCGCGGCTTCGGAATTTCCGATAAAGATTGGGGGAGACAAGCTTCTCAGAGAGTTCTCATCTGACCTCAGTAAATTCCATGCCGACAGAGATTTATTGTCCGTCAGATGAATAAAATTACATTTAGTCAAATAAAGCAACGGAAAACATTCACATTTCCAGCACATAATCTCTCGCGGACAAAAGTCCCGCTAAACACGTGGACGCTACCCACCCCTACTAAAAATCGACGCGCCCACACACAGCGCTCGTAGCGGCAGATTGTCGAACTACAGTTTACACAAGCTCGCGCCAAATGTAGCTGCATCTGGGTCAAAATATCGAGAAGTTGTGAAAATATCGCCATGAAACTTATAATATAGAGATACTGACAAGAAAGACAAATCGATTGATGTATCCTATGTCAAATTTGATCCAGCCATTGCTGAGATATCGTTCATAAACCTCGCGCCATTCGAAAGTGGAATGAAGATGGCGGCNGAAGTTGTGAAAATATCGCCATGAAACTTATAATATAGAGATACTGACAAGAAAGACAAATCGATTGATGTATCCTATGTCAAATTTGATCCAGCCATTGCTGAGATATCGTTCATAAACCTCGCGCCATTCGAAAGTGGAATGAAGATGGCGGCTCTAGAACACAGGCAGAAACGGCCGATTTTCAAAAGCGGATCAACATTGTCGACGCTATTCGACGCCCTACTGCTCAATATCATGAGAAAGATCAAAATCTCATCTTTTAAGATCACTTTATGTGAACTTCAGGACTTTACGAGAAATAAAGTTATTACAGTTTGAATTGACGTGCATTCAACATTTTCGTCATTCATGTCACTGCACGAAAACTGGCGTAAAATGTGTAAATTTTGTTCGATTTGCATGAATGAAAGGTTAGAATACCGATCTTGATTTTCGCTTTTCTGGTCTTACAAGTTCGTAGGTATTCTGCCGACACAAACCATGTAAACAATGCATTTTCAGACCGCATATTTTTCACGTAGTACCGCCAGCTCACGCTAGAGGGCAGTGACAATTCGGGCTGCGTCGGTACCGCTGATTACTTCAAGCGAGAGGGCCTAATTGTTGTGCAAACACTGCGGGCCTTTGTGTTCCATTGTTTGGGGAGGTGTGAAAAAGGGATTATAGAGGGGCAATTAGCTCGCTGTTCCTCCTGTCAATATAATTCCTCCAAGGTCATACCAACGGGAGATCGACGAACTTCAAGGTGCCCTAAAGAAGATGATAGAGTCACATGAACAGGAAACCAGCAGACTACAGGAATCGCTAAAGTGCGCTAGACGTTCTTGTGATAATGAAACAGACGAACTCCAAGAACGGTTAAGGAAGGGGGAATAAGCCTATGATCAAATATATCAGGAGATGAACAACCTTAAGGATGAGCATATGAGTGAGATGTCCAAGTTACGATGGGAACATTGTAAAGAACTAGACTACCTTTCCCAGAAACAACAAACTGAGATTGAAGATATGTACCAGAACTACCGTAAGGAGGTGGACATGGTCAAGAAAGAAGCGAGGGCAAGAGAAGATGAAATGAGGGAACATCATCAAAAAGAAATTACATCCGTGAAACAGGAAACCAAGGCGCACGAAGATCAGTTATTAAGGAAGGCCAAGGAGCAGACAAACTATGAACAGAAGTCACCAGTGGTAGCTCATGGCCATAGCGAATCCTCCATCAGTTCGTCCGAGTATTCACAGAAATTTCTTTCCCCTGCCGGACCAAGGTTGTGAAATGAAGATGAACCTTGCAGGACAGGTCGCAACCAAGAACAACCGCAAGCCCAAGTCAAGGAGGAACAGGTAACCTGTAACCGAGACCAGCTGGGACCGGCCATGCTAAAGAGGAACCGCGTCAGATGTTCCAGCAACAAGACACACGATCCCGACTGAATCAGAATCAGTACCCCGACCGAGACAGGGGCAACGGGAGGTATAGTAGAAGTAGGGAACGGTCAGGTAGCGGGAGAAGAATGTCTAATAATTATCAAACCCAGCCACAGAGGGACAACAACTATCAGGCCCAGCCACAAAGGGACAACAATTATAGATCCGGTAGGCCTAGCTACGTTGAGAATGCGAGGTATCAACCCCGTTCTGAAGCGAATTCAGGAGAACACAGACAGAGAGGGCCGACACGATTCCAGCATGATAACTCATATAGGACTGCTACAGAAGACCTCCCTGGTGGACCACCTCAATATAGCCAGGATCATAGGCTGCCAACCTCACCATATCACAATCGGGAAGGACGACCTTCTTACCACCAGCTTCCCGAAACAGAAATATCAGCAGTACATCAAGATGAGAGTAAAACGAAGAAGAAATCGAAGAAGTCCAAGATTTTGGAGTCTGATAGCTCGTCCGAATCTGATAATGAACAAAGTGATGGCGAATTGTCCAGCACAAGTAGTGAGGAGGAAGGGGACGTAAGCAAAAGTAAGAAGAAGACAAAGAAAGGGAAACGAAGCAAGTCACCGGCGCTCTCAAAGTTACCAACTTTTTCAGGAACAGGTAAGGAGGACTGGGAAAGCTTTATTTTCCAATTTAAAAGGATAGCCCACCGCCATCAGTGGAACACTAAAAAGAAAGGAGATCGATTACTGGGTTGCTTAACAGAGAAAGCGCTGACGTATGCCATCAAACTTAAGACAGAAGATTATAAACGTTTGAAACGACGGCTAGCTCAACGATTCAAGGTAGAGGCACCGCCTGCAGTAGCCAGAAGAGAAGTCCATTCGACCAAGCAACGAGAGGATGAGACCATTGAAGACTTCTCTCAAAGAGTCCACATGGCGACAATCAATGCTTACCCTGAGGCTAGGAAAAAGACCGTCAATGATATAGCTGTCGAAGTGTTCCTTCGAGGGATGAAGGACAAGCGGGCTGCTGAAATAGTTATGGAGAAAGGGCCTGAAGATATCTTCACGGCTCTGAAGTGCGTAAAGACCACACAAGCGAACCAAAGGACTCTATATGGGAAGCCAAGTCATACTGCCAGGCGGGTTTCCTTTTACAATGGCGAGGAATTTGACGAGTTACCAAGTGTACGAGTGGTACAACCTAAGCCACCGGTGAGCCCCAGTATCACTGAGACAACAGGGAGGAAAGTTGTACCGACAGTTCAACAGAACAATCCTACACCTTCGGGGATCAATTCGCCAACAGGAACTGCTGTGCCAACATTAGGGCCTGAGATCATTTCATTGATCTCTGCCTCTGTGGGCGAGTACTTGAAACTTACAAACCAAGTTCAGAATACCAGTACACAAGGACGAAACAGATTGCCGTCTCCTAATCGTTTCGGTAATCAGACGAATCGGTCTCCGTCTCCATCACGAGGAAATCAGTGCTATAATTGCGGACAAGACGGACATTTTGCTAGAGAATGTCCGAACCCCAAGAAGAAGCAGGGTGGAAATGATGCGACACCGCAAGCAAACCAGACCAATCAGGTGCCGTTAAACAGACAAGGGTGGAGCTAAGCGATCGAGTCGCCACCCCAGACACAGGAAAGGATCGCCCAAGTTTCTATACACAGAAGGAGTTCTATTTGAATTTGCCAATAGAAGAGAAGCGGAAGCAGTATGACTGTAGGGATCGATATGTGACTGTTGATGACATTAGAACTTGGCCTGAGTACGCGAAGGTGCATGACATCAAACCAGTTAGCAGTGGGGAAATGGTATACACCCCTAATCATGAAGTAAACAAGAAGGTCTCACTATGGCGAGGTAACATTATTCGATTGGAGATTGACGCAATAGTTAACGCGGCCAATCACTCCTTGCTTGGAGGAGGTGGAGTTGACGGGATTATTCATGAGGCAGCGGGACCTTATCTTCGTGAAGAAAACGCCACTTTTGGAGGCTGTGAGTGTGGCGATGCCAAACTGAGTGGAGGCTACAGACTCCCAGCGAGGTATATCATAGCCTTTCCTTGTATTTCTACAGGCCTTTATGCTTATCCAAAGGAAGAAGCAGCTGAAGTTGCACTAGGATTAGTGAGAGAGGCTCTTGAACAACATGGCGACCAAGTAGACCGGATTATATTCTGTGTATACCTGGAAAGGGATGAAGAGATATACCAGAAGTTACTACCCAAATACTTCCCAACAGTCGAAGAACCAATCAAGGTGCTGAGAACAACCGAAGAGCAAGATGACTGGGAAGACGGACCCAATGACAATGACGACGACTCAAGTATTAGTCATGAGAGCAAGGAGGACACCCCCGAAAAGGGAGGAAATCCTATCACGGCTCCACAGAAGACTGAGGAAGAATCAGTACCAAATAGATATGCTGGCAAAGGCTCTTCAATGACAGTCGCATGTCAAGTTTTTGGCAAGGATGTCACAGCTATTGTGGACACCACTGCCCAAATCTCTGTAATAAGCCAAGACTTTTATGATTCCCTAGATAATCCACCGCCATTGGGAGAAGAATTGTCAATAAAAGGAGCCGGGAAGCAAGGAATCATGAGAGCACACATGTTAAGGAACAGTAGTATTATCATGGGAGATCAGCAATATTGTATCAACTTGTGTGTTGCACCAATTACCGATGACTTACTCTTAGGTATAGATTTCCTCCTTGCCCATGGAACCATCATCAATAGGGAGTTTAAAAATCCAAACGGTAAACGTAAACTTTACGACAAAGATGGTTTATCGTTCGTGACATGGAAATAACGTAAACACAGTTAAGATTGAAATCTACTAATGAACGTAAACGTAAACGGTAAATTGCAAGACCACACAACCCGGAAGAACAACCCCTTGGTGCAACGCAAAGTTTTGTATACAAAGGGCGGTCAATGATCAGCGTTCATAGATTAGTTCCCGTCTTTGCCGCTTCACCCGCTGGCGCTCCTCTTTATCTTCGCTGTACAAAGACAGGCACGGGTCGCAGTTTTGACAGGGTGTTAGGGCCTATGACGTCGCGAGCTACATGTACGTTTGTTCGGGGAACCCCTCCATTATCCAAGATGGCGTCATTAGTGGTAGATAGTGGTAAGTGAGCTATTTGGTTGGAGACGAGCTGTTTGAGAGCCTCAGAAGTGGATGTTTGCAACACACCTGATTATTTCGGAGAATTTCCACGGTTGCATTGATTTGCACACACCAGGCACAATTCTAAGTTGGGAGTAGGTGTTGGACTGGGCTAATAGATAGATGCCTACTGTAAGGCTACTGATAGGTAGACTCCTATGCACAGATGCATGCTGCTGCTCAGTCTCATCGGTATGCAATCTCATAGTCCTGATCTGTCAAATGAAACTCAAAGTAGGAACACGTGGACCTGATCTGATTTTAGTTGCAAACACTGCGCAGAAGATGATGCGCAAAGAGCGTGCGCAGTAGCGTGGACAGAAATCCCTGTCAAAATGGCATCCCGTGCTTGTCTTTGTATAGCGGAACAGGAGCGCCAGTGGGTGGAGCGGCAAAGATGGGAACCAGTCTACAGCGTTCACGTCACCTCCAAACGACCAAAAGGCCAAAAGAGCGTTCGTCCGTCCGTAAAAGCCTATGAATACGACAATCCATGACATGTTGTGGTATTACATGATGTTTCGGGTGAACAGCTTTGGCCTTGTTCACAACAAATTCCTGGAAATTGAGTGCAATAGAACTGACTTACGCAAGTCACAAGGGGCAGTGAAACGTATCACAATGCAATTTGACCTCCTTTTCCGAACGTGAACCAGGAAACGCTCAAACGCTAGTGAAATGGCAAGTTGACATTAATGTCGTAAAGTTCACGTTTATCGTTTGGATTCTTAAACTCCCTAATATGGAAGACCAAACGGTGACAGTATCTGATGCTATGATACCAGCGTCCATTAAACGTAACCCATCTGGGAAGACTTTCATCAAGGAAGTTCAGACGGACCGGAAAACAGTTATACCACCCAACTCGGTTCACTTTTTAAGGCCAGGATTGTTAGTCCAGTACACAAGAACACTTGTGTTATCTTCCAACCGGACAACCATATTCCAAGCTTGCAGTTTCCATCCATACTTGCAAAGAACCAACCGACCTTGACGCTGAATGTTGTCAATCTTACCGATAAGACTGTTAAACTTCCGAGGGGAACCAGAATGGGAGAAGTTGCAGAAGCAGTGGAAGTTGTTGATGATACAAAGCTAAATGACAAGAGTGGCCCCTCTCCTACAGTTTCGAGAGTGACACTTACAGAAGAAGAGGTAGAGCAACACCTAGCTGATGTACAAAACAATATGCCCTCTCACCTTACCGATCTATTTGGAAGGTCATGTTCAGGGTTAACTGAGGAACAGTCCATGGAAGGTGGTAGGTTACTCATCGAGTTCCAGGATATTTTCTCACAGCACGATTTGGACATTGGATGTTTTGAAGGGATACAACATTCCATCAATACTGGTAACAACCCTCCATGCAAGCAAAAAACCAGACGTACACCAGTAGGCTTTGAAGCTGAAGAGGAAAAGCATATCCAGAAGTTGTTAGATGCCAAAGTCATAGCCCCTTCCAACTCAGCCTGGGCATCCCCTCCGGTCTTAGCGCGGAAGAAAGATGGGACCGTAAGATATTGCTTGGACTATCGGAAACTGAACTCGATGACAGTTAAGGACTCGTTTCCAATTCCCTCGGTGGAAATGTGTTTGGATACCTTAGCTGGTAGCCAATTCTTCAGTTCCTTGGATCTTACATCTGGGTACTATAACCTAAAGGTGAAAGAGGAAGACAGGGACAAAACGGCCTTCAGCACGAAATTTGGCATTTTTGAGCATATTAGACTTCCATTTGGCTTGTGCAACGCACCTGCCACATTTCAGAGAGCAATAGAGCTAGTTCTCCGTGGATTAACATGGAAAACAGTGCTAGCCTATATCGATGATGTCATAGTTCTTGGCGAAACATTCGAGGATCACCTGGATAATATACGCGAAGTCTTCCTGAGATTCCGACAGCACAACCTGAAGTTGAAGCCGAAGAAGTGCTTCCTCTTCCAGACCACTCTAGATTTCCTTGGTAACCAAGTTAGCAGCAGATGAGTAGAAATTAGTCCGTCCAAATTAGATGTCATTAGGAATTGGTCAACACCTAAGACTCGGAAAGAATTGGAATCTTTTATAGGATATGCCAATTATCATAGAGAGTCCGTGCACCAATTTGCAAAGGTAATACAACCACTGCTACAGTTGAATATATCAAGCAAGAAGGCAGGAGAATTCCGCTGGTCTCCTAAGGAAGATGAAGCGTTCAACCATTTGAAAGAACTGTTATCCAAGGCGCCATGCCTAGCTTATCCGCTACCTGGAGGTAATTTCATCTTAGATACTGATGCCTGCGATGAGACCATTGGAGCTGAACTCTCTCAGGTGCAAGACGGAAAAGAAAGGACAATTGCCTACGCGAGCAACACTTTACTGCATATCCAAAAACGTTACTGTACCACCAGGAAGGAGTTGTTGGCTGTTGTTAAATTTACGAGACAATTTAGACATTATCTTCTAGGAAGACCATTCGTTCTCCGAACCGACCACAACAGTCTCGCGTGGTTGATGCGATTCAAAAACCCACAGGGGCAGCTGGCGAGATGGTTGGAGGAACTGTCACAATTCGACATGACCATCGTCCACAGGCCTGGGAAAGTACACAGCAACGCGGATGCTCTGTCTAGGATTCCAGATAACGTCCTGGCCTGTGACTGTTACCATGCAGGTGAGTCATAGGAAAATCTTCCATGTGGGGGTTGTAAATATTGCACTCGAGCCCATCATCAGTGGTCGAGGTTCCTGGATGATGTTGATGATGTCCACCCACTTGCTGTTAGAAACGTGGATCTGCAACTCCAGCAGCTGAGCGCAGACGACGTACAGGATGACTTCCAGAATCAGGAGGATGATCCTGAATCACCAGCTACTGTGACCGATGACAAGGGCAGGCAGGGCGCATCAAAGATTCAACATTCCATCAATACTGGTGACAACCCTCCATGCAAGCAAAAAACGAGACGTACACCAGTAGGCTTTGAGGCTGAAGAGGAAAAGCATATACAGAAGTTGTTAGATGCCAAAGTCATAGCCCCTTCCAACTCAGCCTGGGCATCCCCTCCGGTCTTAGTGCGGAAGAAAGATGGGGCCGTAAGATACTGCTTGGACTATCGGAAACTGAACTCGATGACAGTTAAGGACTCGTTTCCAATTCCCTCGGTGGAAATGTGTTTGGATACCTTAGCTGGTAGCCAATTCTTCAGTTCCTTGGATCTTACATCTGGGTACTACAACCTAAAGGTGAAAGAGGAAGACAGGGACAAAACGGCCTTCAGCACGAAATTTGGCATTTTTGAGCATATTAGACTTCCATTTGGCTTGTGCAACGCACCTGCCACATTTCAGAGGGCGATAGAGCTAGTTCTCCGTGGATTAACATGGAAAACAGTGCTAGCCTATATCGATGATGTTATAGTTCTTGGCAAGACATTCGAGGATCACCTGGATAATATACGCGAAGTCTTCCTGAGATTCCGACAGCACAACCTCAAGTTGAAGCCGAAGAAGTGCTTCCTCTTCCAGACCACTCTAGATTTCCTTGGTAAGCAAGTTAGCAGCAGAGGAGTAGAAATTAGTCCGTCCAAATTGGATGTCATTAGGAATTGGTCAACACCTAAGACTCGGAAAGAATTGGAATCTTTTATAGGATATGCCAATTATCATAGAGAGTTCGTGCACCAATTTGCAAAGGTAATACAACCACTGCTACAGTTGAATATATCAAGCAAGAAGGCAGGAGAATTCCGCTGGTCTCCTAAGGAAGATGAAGCGTTCAACCATTTGAAAGAACTGTTATCCAAAGCGCCATGCCTAGCTTATCCGCTACCTGGAGGTAATTTCATCTTAGATACTGATGCCTGCGATGAGACCATTGGAGCTGAACTCTCTCAGGTGCAAGACGGAAAAGAAAGGACAATTGCCTATGCGAGCAACACTTTACTGCCTATCCAAAAACGTTATTGTACCACCAGGAAGGAGTTGTTGGCTGTTGTTAAATTTACGAGACAATTTAGACATTACCTTCTGGGAAGACCCTTCGTTCTTCGAACCGACCACAACAGTCTCGCGTGGTTGATGCGATTCAAAAACCCACAGGGGCAGCTGGCGAGATGGTTGGAGGAGCTGTCACAATTCGACATGACCATCGTCCACAGGCCTGGGAAAGTACACAGCAACGCGGATGCTCTGTCTAGGATTCCAGATAACGTTCCGGCCTGTGACTGTTACCATGCAGGTGAGTCATTGGAAAATCTTCCATGTGGGGGTTGTAAATATTGCACTCGAGCCCATCATCAGTGGTCGAGGTTCCTGGATGATGTTGATGATGTCCTCCCACTTGCCGTTAGAAAGGTGGATCTGCAACTCCAGCAGCTGAGCACAGATGACGTACAGGATGACTTCCAGAATCAGGAGGATGATCCTAAATCACCAGCTACTGTGACCGATGACAAGGGCAGGCAGGGCGCATCAAAGATCAGCAAGGACAAGGTCGATGACCTTACAACTGAATCTCCGGATAACAACTGGCTCGAACAGTATTCCCGGATCGATCTCAGGACGAGGCAGCTGGATGATCCAGATATATCACAAGTCATCAAGTGGTTGGAAGATGATCGCGAACCTCAGCAACACGACGTCTATTTGTGTTCAAAAGTTACCAAAACTCTTTGGTTACACCGTAAGCAATTAGAGCTAATAGGAGGAGTTTTGTATTACCGCTGGGAGGATCCGCCTACATCTAGAAACCTACTAGTCGTTCCGGATCTCAAGTTAATTGTGTTTTAGTGGCCAGTGAGTTTGTGCTGCCACCTTTTATCGGAACTTCGAAGTATGGTTCGTGTGGTAGGAGTTGTGGTACCTTGTCTACAGTATCAATTGTAGGCCTAGTCAGTGAACAATATGTCATCGGTTTGAGACTTATGTCAGGTTGTTTTTATGTTTCAGTGTACGTGAGAGTAGTGAGCATCTTGTACCTATATGGTGTTGTGGCAACTCAAGAAGCCGAGTAGAAGTAATAAAGACGAAGTCGACTATTGTATTGGAACCACGTGTTGGGTCGCAGTTATTTCTTCTTGGAACCTTACATCCTTAGTATCATTGATCAATTTACGAAATGGATCGACTGTGCACCTCTATCTGATCAAACAGCTGAAACCGTTGCTGAAGCATTCTTCAACAAAATAGTTACAACATTTGGATGTCCGCTACATATACATACTGACCAAGGCCGGCAGTTTGAAGGGAATTTATTCCAAGCTCTCTGTAAGACCCTAGAGATTCGGAAGACTCGTACAACGCCGTACCACCCATCCAGTAATGGGCAGGTTGAAAGGTATAATAAAGTTATCCTTCAAATGATCAGATGCTACATCAAGGACAACATAAGGACATGGGATAAGGAAATCCCGATGCTAGTCATGGCCCTACATTCCATAGTCCACAAGCAAACTGGGTATTCAGCAAACCAAATGATGCTTGGACGAGAGGTCCTTCTACCCGTAGATCTATTGTTAGGCACTCTGGGGAGTGCGCCTACAGCAGCAGAGCCATCCGAGTGGGTCACCAATCTTCAAAGGAAGCTTACAGAGATCCACCAATTTGCAAGATCCAACCTTAGGCTGACCCAAGCCAGACAGAAGAAGAGTTATGATGTCTCATTGAGAGAAGATGAGTATCAACCAGGAGACTTGGTCTGTAAGCTGGATAAAGCCAAGAAGGTTGGCGTCAGCAAGAAACTTTGTTCTCCTTGGGAAGGACCCTATTTGGTGGTCAAGTTGGATCCACCACTGTGTACAATCAGAACTCGGAAGAGAGACGTAGTCATCCACCATGACAATCTCAAACCTTGTCATGATCGTAACATACCCACATGGCTAAAACGAAAACGACATGACTTCCTGTCTGTGACAGAACCTGATGAGTGCATTGTGGATGACACAGTTGCAGAAGGTGATGACGTGGCTAATGCAACGGTCAACAGTGGTTCTGAACTGCCGGGATTGAGTAGTGAATTACCACAAAACACCGACAGCAAGAACTATGTAAGAGATGCGGGGGAGCCTAGTCCTGAAGATTCAATCCTAGATGGGAATGTGCTCCCAAATCTGTTCAAGGAAGAGTATATCACGAGAGCCGGAAGGAGAGTCAGGAGCCCTAAGCGGTTGTCTGACGAAGTCTCGTAAGTTCACCGACGGTGACCGGTAGCCATGTTAGTATGAGATTTGTACGTAGCACGCACAGTTATTTTTCAGTATTATATGTTAGTATGAGATTTGTACGTAACACACACAATTATTTTATACCTTTCAATTACAAGACAGGTTATTATTCTGTCTGCTGAGGCTATTGGTCACAAACTACCGTTTTGGGACTCGTGGACGAGTATCGGCGATAACAGTATTTGAAGTTATGTTGTGATATAAGCAGATTTTGGTGATAAGCTTGTAGTTAGTCTCTTCAGATTGCTTGCTAATTGAACTATGGGGAGGTAAGCATGATTGTTGGCCTCTGAATTCAGGTGTCTATATAACACAACATTTTGTCCACCCGTCTGAACTGGTTGAGTGAAGCAAGGATGGTCAAACTAGGACAAATATGTAAACCTAAAGAGAGACAGGGTTAATAAATTGTGTTTTTTTAACATGGTTTTGATACGACGGGTAGGCATTTTTGTTGGCCCTGATTCATTTCCATATTTAGTTTTAGGTTGGTTATGAAGATGTGATGGGTGAGCATCCTTGTTGGCCCTGATTCTTTCCATACCTAGGTTGTACCCTGCAGGTATTCAATTGACCATCAAACACTACTTACACACTCTAAGTTGGTCTCATTATAGAAACGAAGACGCATTTGAGCCAAATTACGAAGCCATGTCTCAGCCAGCAGGAAAGAGGAAGAAGTACTGGAAAAGAACATGTCCTCTGTGAAAAGAAAACATCAGAAGTCACTTCGAGAGACACGCTGTGAAATTTCATTTTCCTTGGTATCTCGGACTTTCTACTGCCTGCTTTAACTGTAATGAGCAAGTAAGGTGCCCAAAAATCTTGAAGTCCTTACACACGAGCTGCGTGACCTTATCAGAGGAAGCTTTTATGTCCTGGTGTGCATCGCTGAGATCCTGTGTTAAGTTTCTCATGGCATCTTTAGGTTTTGATGACTATGCACAGTTTTTAGAGTTTATTGTTACCAATAATCTGTATCCACCTGTTGTACCGGAAGGATTTTCCTTCCTTGATGAGGTCATAGCAGAGACTGCTTGTAAAGTTGTGTGTGAGACGCATGGGACCTTTTCGGTATCTCCACCTTCCTGCGTTGTAGCTGCTTTGCACTACAAGACGTTATTGGGCATCATTTCCCAGCTGTCAGAGGAGCAGAGATCACAGTTCCAACAGCTTGAATTGGTCGTGGAACCCTCATGTAAGCTTACAACCTACTTCTTCGACACACACTTCCATTTGGATCAACTCATCAAGTACGGTACAGAGAATTCCCTGATGTCAAAGGAGATATTTCTCTTTAAGACGGGTATCGCCAACTACGTTTACCCTCATTATTTGCAGAGGTTCCCGGAGGTTCCATCGGAGTACATCCACATTTTGCTGATGTTACATCACCATCCTTCGAGACGTATGTGACGCACCCCCGCTGTGTGGCAATTGGCGAAATAGGTGTGGACCTTACAAGCAAGTGTAAGTGTAAGACCAGATGCGTTCCTCCAGGAGACTGCGTCCGTCAACGCCAAGTCGAATATCTGTGTCGTATCCTTCCCCTGGCAAGCACCTACAACAAGACAATCATCTTCCATTGTCGTGATGCTGGAGATGAATCCGCACCTGCTATCGTCCTTGATGTTTTGAAGAGTCTACATCTGACTGAAATGCCCATCCATCTCCATTGTTTTTCCGGCTCCTCCAATACCTTAGAACAGTGGCTTGGAGTTTGCCTCAATGTTTATTTTGGGGTAGGCCCCTATTCTTGCAGAGTGAGTACTACCAAATGATACTGTCGAAGATTCCACTGTCCAAATTGGTGATGGAATCAGACGCACCGTACCTGCCACACCCTAACAACACTCCTCGAAGTCGTTCTCAAAGCTTGTTCCGATGGTGGCTAGAGTATTAAATTTGCCAATTCCAGTCGTTCTACATGTCAATAACAAAAATGCATCCGTATTGAATGAATTGTAAGTTTGTCCTGGGTGGTGTACCATAACGAGTTTTACCAGCTGGACCACTTTGTGATCCGTTCATTGTAAAACAGTGTTCTCAAGTGAATCATTTTTGTCTATGACTAGTATTCAAACCAGTGTATCGTTGTTCTTATGTTGAGACTTGGATAATTTCATCGGCCGAGGTAGGCATGATTGTCAGCCCGACTCGGAATCTCCCCTTGTCAGGAAGTTTGGTTTTAGTTAGCATTATGCTGTGACTGAGCCGAATGGGCGTGTCATTCACTTGAGCACTGGGAGTTGTGAATTTTTTTTACTGCTTTGCTACCTTGGTGTGATTCCGGGACGAATTAAAATAGTCCTCTATGTGATAGAATATTATGCGTAAAACTGGGAGGAAGAGGAAAAGAATATAGGTGAAGGGTGCAGATCAGGAGTCAGTAGCAGATGACAACACGCTTTATTTTGTTTTCTATATAAATAGTGATTGGTGTCTATGGTTGGCATCTGCGGGATTCAGACTCTGTCGATAGGCATAATTGTCGGTCTTCAGTTAGGTCTCTGCAGTTCCCTATCATTGACTCCGCCGAATTATAAGTGCCAGTTGGAGGCATCACTGTGTCTTCTGCTGCTTGCCTCTGGATGATAAGGTTCCGGATGAATTGTATTACGTTTAGTAAATAAGGTATCATTGTCATTGTCCTATTGTATATGTGTTGTGTGTTGAAATGTCAGGCCCTGTTTGTTTAGTTAACTGCTGTTGGGTCTGGGCCTTTTTAATTTACGTTGGGGAGGAGTGTGGGAAAACTGCCCCTTTAAGCCCAGAGGATTAATGTTTATGGTTTAAGGGTATGTAATTGACCACCCTTAATACCAGTTCACTGTGGGCTTATTTGCCATCGTAACCAGCCCATTGGCATTGTGTGCCTGCTCATGGGTGTGAAGTGATCTCAATAATACAGTCACCCAGGGCACTTGGCCACTAGCTACTCTTGGAGAAGGACCACATTCCTGAACGAGGGACTTTTATGTGTATATGCATACTGTGCTACACATTAGACGTTGAGACGTAGAAGCTTCCTACAAGGACAACCCTGGAAAGTCGTATCACTGAAGATAGAGTATGGAGTGAGTAACCTCCTTCGAAGACGCGACACTTTTTATCACAGTATGATGACCAAGCCCGATGTATTACTTGTGGTAAACCGAGGGGCACGCTTAAAGCTATGCTTAGCTGACACGCGGAATGCGGATTGCGGAACGCGGAAGCGGAAAATGCAATGCATTTTCGTATACAACATATCGTTCCGCCGGGGATTCCGCGTCCCTATACCGCATTCCGGATGTCTGGTAACCGCAGCTAAACGTAGCTTAAAGCTAAGCGCACATGTCCGACAAAAAGCCTTCCGAATATCGCAGGCCGGAGTGGACACAATTCATATTTAATGTCCACATTAATTCCGATTTTATGTCCACACTAAATCAACCAATCGCAGCTGAGTTTTTAATGTGGATATAAAATCGCACTACTTATTTAATGTCCATATAAATTCGTATTTTATGTCCCCATTAAATCACGAATTAATATCCACATAAAATCGACCAATCACGGATAAGGACTTTTGGACGGATGTGAGTGTTATCGATCGCTTCCGTCAACAATTCCATTGCGGATTTTTGAACGGAAGCGATGTATTGTGGACGGAAGCGATCGAGAACGCTCACATCCGTCCAAAAGTCCTTATCCGTGATTGGTCGATTTTATGTGGATATTAATTCGTGATTTAATGGGGACATAAAATACGAATTTATATGGACATTAAATAAGTAGTGCGATTTTATATCCACATTAAAAACTCAGCTGCGATTGGTTGATTTAGTG
>NMRB01000637.1:199284-211113 GCA_002633025.1 Notospermus geniculatus
TTGTAACCGGTACCGTAGTTCTAATCCGGATTGTAGGCTTAGGCCTACTTGGGTGAAACTGTGCACCACCCCACCCCCCACCCCCACCCCACCCCCCGGGCCAGTGCATTCAGTATGGATGTGTTTTTTTCCATGACTATGATGTTACTTTTGGACTTTTTACATAATAACTAAATGATATGTTACAGTACTCATTCAATTTCTACCTTTTGGACATAAAGTTAAGTCCACCATTCATGAATTGCAATTTTGTTGCATTTTCGTGTGTGGTTTTATACCCATTATTCTAGATGAAATAAGGAATAAATTGTTAGTAGAAAACTGATACCTCTGTCTCTGATCTTTTAGCCTGTTAACTGCAGAACACAATGCAAAAAAACAGGTTACATTTGGACAAATATCAAAGGAATTATGCTCATTTTACTGAAAGACGTCTGTTTTGAGAAAACGGCAAAAACGTTTCTTCATTTTAATGGTTTTTCTATTAAAACGAGCATGAAAATGTGGTGTTTTACAGAAAAATAAACAACCTGGCTAAGTTTGCTTGATGTTTTTAGGTGCAAGCTAATGAACCTACATGATATATGAAAAAATTAAAAAATTGGTATTTTTGACCATGCAACGCAAAAATGGACCAGTTCATGACGCATGACCAACACAGAATTATCCCTCCAAATTGCAAGATCATAGCTCTTTCAGTTTTCTCACGGATCACAAACCGCAATCTTGAATTCAAAGTGAAACAGCCCCTTTTGATCGCGGGTCGGACGCTGATGGTCGTGCGTCGAAGTATGAACTAAGCTTAAGGCCTAGCGCACATGTCCGACAAAACTCAATGCGTTAGGGGTGTCTGTTAAAATCGATTGTCCTGGCTGAATGAGGAGTCGACAGCGTTGGGCCAGTCGACTTTAAAAACACCCCTAACGGATCGAGTTTTGTCGGACATGTGCACTAGGCTTAAGGCCAACAGCATATGTGATATCGCAAGCAATCTTATCGCCAGCCACCACACACTAGGCTATACCTGGTTTGGTATCGTGGGCGCCAGCCACCACACACTAGGCTATACCTGGTTTGGTATCGTGGGCGCCAGCCACCACACACTAGGCTATACCTGGTTTGGTATCGTGGGCGCCAGCCACCACACACTAGACTATACCTGGTTTGGTATCGTGGGCGCCAGCCACCACACACTAGGCTATACCAGGTTTAGTATCGTGGGCGGGCATCGCTGGTGAGAAAATTCCACACATCGCTGTCCAGCACATTACCTGGCATCAACTGCCGATTTTGCTCGCTTGCTATCAGATCGCCTGCGATGACAACTGGTGTGCTTCTGGTTGTTGGATGTCTTGTTATGAAAAAGGCCCCGCGTTTGGCATTGTTATTTCCTGTGAGGCACGTAGCACTTCTTCGTCATGTACGCTAGACATTGAGTGTCGATTTTGTTTAAAATTACATGATTGAATGATCCATTTTGGCGGCATTCTAGATACACTCAGGAAATTCCTGTTACATTCGAAGTACATTCCAAGTGCATTTTTGGTAATCGAGAGGCATTCTTTGTGAATTCTTGAACATTCTAACCATATTCTGCAGCGATTCTGAGATTTCTGACTAAATTTGAGGTGAATTCAAAGCGCATTCCAAGTACATGTATTTGAAGTGCAATCTTTCAAAGCTAATTCTCTCCTGAACCCGGCTCGAATTTTGCAAATTTTCTCATTCAGGCTGGTTCTGCTTGATTCCTGCTGATTCGAATTAAGTGTGACGGTTACACCTAAAATCAGTATTGTCAGCTGAGCGCATCGCCCATGGGCGACTTGTCTCAACGGGTCCTTGTTGTCCTGATGGCCCCTTTTTGGTCCTGGTAGGCCGGGCCCTTATTGTCGGTATCGAATATGAGTACGAATATGTTATTAGTCTTGGTTGGCCTGTTTCTGAAAAATTATGAAGCTTTCCCAGGGTTTCCTAACCTGACACTTGTTGCCTTGCTAGCCGTTAAAGCCTCACATGGGTCACCACCATATCGCCCATCTAGAATAAGACATCGCACAGGTCACGTCCATGACGCAACTACATGTAATTAGCAAACAGTTCACTAATTATGAATCACAACGAACTTAATTCATACCAGGGGCATAGAAGGACACAAGCCTGACATGATGCAGGGTCCTTTGGTGCCATGAGTTGCAGAGACCGCACTGAGTAAAAAAAATATCCCGAATTTTTCCATGGACTTGCCCAGAAGTTCTCATTGATCAGCCAATCAAGGGGTGGGGTGGAGTGGGAGCAATCTCCACTCACACAGTTTCCGCCATGCCACTGGGTCTTATTATGCAATATGCCTTGAAAACTGAGCACAGCCTTTGCTCCTCGGCCAACATGTAATACCCAGTTAAAATTCTGCTTAGACCTAATCAGTTCAATCCAAATCTGGTCCCCAGGTGGATAACTGGGAAAATTTTCCTGGCCCAGCCTGTAGAATGTTTTGACATTGAACTTGTATGCATCTAGGCACCCTCTGTGCATACATCAAATATGGTGTCCAGTCGACCATCATGAAAATGAGACTTTTGCCAGTATATCATGAAGAACAGTAGCTTGAATGTTAGAACTTGGTACCCGTACATATGTAGATACCGTCTATATGTTTGCCCAAATTTGATATATATTGCACTTATGGCCGCCAGTTCGCCATATTGAAAAAGTGTCTTTGGCTCTTACAACAAAACTACAGCAACTAGAATGTTTGTATCCTGTAATGAGGTAGCCAATATGAATGCAGCAAATTTCAGTCACAGTGGACTTCAAATATGGCCGCCAGTCGTCCATTTTGCAAAATGTGCTTTGGCTCATCTCATGTATATTACCCCTCCCCCAAAGAATTTTCTAACCTGGTGTGATGTTATTGACTTGTCACTTTTGTTCTTCTTGTACATTCAGCCAGGACCATCGATCATTTCGGTCCTGAATCACACATCTTCAGCTGAAAGATGACTGAGTCGTAATGTACATTCAGCCAGGACCATCGATCATTTCGGTCCTGAATCACACATCTTCAGCGGAAAGATGACTGAGTCGTAATGTACATTCAGCCAGGACCATCGATCATTTCGGTCCTGAATCACACATCTTCAGCTGAAAGATGAGTGAGGGGTTCTGCTGGTGACAGCGTGGCTATTACAGTGGAACCTCTCTTAGCGGACACCTCTGCCAGGAAGACACCTCTCTATTAAGGACACTGAGGTTCAGTCGCAAACAGGTGCGATAATGCCCCCACCCTCCTGATTTGCCCCTGTATTGTTTGTCACAGGATTAAGGGTCTTGGTCTCTCTAGAGTCCAATTCAATGGTGCTGCTTAATCCGTATTGTTGGGGGACATCACATATCGGGGGACATTACATTCTTTTACACCGGTCATATCTGTTCACCCTGACCTCTGCAATCAGGACACCTCTCAATACAGGATATTCCTCTAAAAGAGTGCAGCACCTGACGGGACAGCGTCCAAGACGTCCCGCATGTCATTCATGATGTTTTGAGGTGAGACGAAAAAAAATCAGATTGTTTCACGACTTCATGATCACTGAAACAACCGGATTTTTTTCAAGTCACGTCATGCGTTCAGAAATGACGTGTGGGACGTCATGACGCTGTCCCGTCAGGTGCTGCGCTCTTTTCGAGTGATAGAGTCTATTAAGGACACCATCTGTCAGTCCAAAAGATGTCTTTAATGGAGAGGTTCCACTATCTCCAAGAGCAACCATTATTTACTGGTAGCAATCATCAATTTCAAAAATTTAGTTATAATCTGCAAATACCGCGGAGCTGTCAATTATTTTTACTGAGTCAAAATGTACGGGTGATGACTAAGATAACTTGGAGTCATTGTGAATCGTCTCCCTATGCTAGCTGTTGAATCTATCGATGTCTAAACATGTCATGGACCTGAAAAGTGATTCACAGAGTTAAGCTAATGCTCTAATTCTCATAAGGAAAATTATCAGAGCATTGTACAAGATCTCTCCGATGGCAACAATTTCCTTTCATAATGTGTTCACTCTAGGGCACTGATTTGTAAAAAATCATAAACACTCATCGCTGGAGTTGTTTGAGAAAATTCAGCCGATGACTTATAAATGATGTCAGAACAACCGGACTAGGCTATAATTACCCATTTGTCCCGCCGTCTGCTGATCCCGGCCTAAAAATGTCCAATATCAGCAGTTCTGGTAAAGTTCTAGGTCCTCCTAGCCCGTGTTTGCGATGTGTTTTCAAGCAGTGTGAATCCGCCTACAAACGTTCAATCGATATCATAGTACATGTACTATGTCCAATCAATCAACACTCCGTGGACCGCTCCATAACGACATTTCTTTTTGAAGCGAATCACACACCGTCTTTTCAGCTGCGTGTTGTGTAGTCAGACAATAAAAATGCGGCTATAGATTTGTCATCAAATGACCGGGAATTTTGAATTTTTTTGACCATTTGTATTTGGTCAGCCTGTATGGGTGAATCACTATCTATCCTGAGCCTTTAGTCTGGAGGGAAAAAGCTGATATCACATTTCATTTAGTCATACCTGTATTTCATATCATATCACATTTCATTTCATTACTTTGTATTTATAGCAAGATGGCTGAATCCGCCTCTGGGACACAAGGTGACATCTCTGACGGGAGCCTGAAAGAGAAGTTTGAAGCGTTTAACAAGAAGTACAATGCTAAGGGAATGGTGAGATTATTACGGTTGTTCCTAGAATGATTAATCTATACTTTATGTTGGATGGAAGGACATGACTCACCTCCCTCTCCATGCCTTCATCTCCAGGAATCTTCGGGAATTTTTGATGGCCTCATGCCTTTTAATTACATGACTAGTAATATAACTGGCCACAAATGTCCCACGTTAATTATGGTTTCCGATCTCAAGATATCGGAAACCATATTGTGTTTGGTCATGGTGTGTGTGTGTGTGTGTGTGCGTGTGTGTGTGTCTGTGTGTGATTCTGTTCAGTCTGCCACACCTGTAACTTTGCTCCTGCAAGAGCTACAGACCCGGAAATGTTACCTACCCCCACGTAACATGACCCGAGCTACAAGATGGAATGAAAATTTCAGCTCTCCGATACCTGGTTCATGGTGAAATTGATATATCGAGAGTTGAGATTTTGTCTGTCACACTTTTGCTTCTTGAATAACTTGTCTCCAAGGCTAGGTAGAGCACTAGTAACAAGTTCCTTCCCTATGTTTATGACCCTTGGCAAGATACTGGCATCAACGAATTAATCTTCCAGTGTCAGCATCATAATGATATTGATATATCAAATTTGATATTTTGACATATCGGGAAATCTGCCACAGTAAGCGACTTGAAACTGATATCACAACATCATAGCTCATCCACGGATGTTATTGCAAGTGAAATCTTCAGTTTGCCCCTGCTCGATCGCATGATATTTGCTGATATCATGGCGAGAGTTGATATTCAAATTTGATGACTTGACATAAGTCAGAATCTGGTGATGGTAGAAGCCTAAAACCTTCACCTTCACCTAGGTTATCAAGGATGTGCTTTCAGATTACGCAATGACCTTGAAGGTCAGAGGTCAAGGTCAAACAGCTCTAAAGTGCAAATCGGCTCAGAATTTCAGGAGAAAACTCATTAGAAGCCTGAATTAACCATCCCCTATAGGCATTACTTCTCAAGGTGAGAGGTCAAGGTCACAGACCAACATCACAGATATCATGAGATAAGTCAGAACCTGGTGATGTTGCTAGCCTAAAACCTTCACCCACACCAAGGTTATCAAGGATGAGTTTTCAGATTATGCAATGACCTTGAAGGTCAGAGGTCAAGGTCAAATAGTTCTCAAGTGCAAACCTGCTCAGAATTTCAGGATAAAAGTAATTGGAAGCCTGAATTAACAATCTCCTATAAGTTTAATCACGGATGCCTGTTCCAGTTATGCAATACTTCTCAAGGTCAGAGGTCAAGGTCACAGTTAACTAGCTCTACAGTAGTAAACTTCTCATCGGAAACCATTGACATTGCTCCGATGTCCTTTTCTTGTTATTAGGGTTGTGCTCAAAATAAACCTTGTTCCACATTAGGCCTATAGTCTTGTCGACGGGAACACTTTGTACTTAAGGAACTTGACATGGTTGTAAATTTGAGCTGAAATAGGGCAGTTGAAATCACATCTAAGATGTTCTAAAGCCCTGGTTACACCTATCCAAAATCGCCGTGCTTTTTGAGACACGTGTTTTTCCGAACCAGAAAAAACACGGCGTTGACATGGCGAGCGGTCACACTACTAATTAAGTGCTTTTCAGAATGTCCAGTCATTTTTGCACTCATTTGACCTTGCAATGGAACCAAACCACAAGCCACAAATTGACCAGTCTGTCTGCATGCCAACTTCTAATAGGACCGACTTCTAATAGGACCTTGTTCAGGTCTATATGAGTCTGATTCAAGATAATCATGCAATCATGCACATTTAACTCTGGCCCATTTGTGGTTTGTGGTTAGGTTCCATTGCAAGGTTCCATTGCAGATGAGTGCAAAAATGACTGGACATTCTGAAAAGCACTATGAAAGTGCGATTGATAATAAGTTCCGTAACCCGGCGATAGGGGCACTGCATGTTGGCAACTCTCCGTCATCGAGGCGTGAAATATCCTATACGCATGCGCATGACTCATCGATTTGCATCGCCGTCTGTCGCCAGGTGCTTGGAACAACAAATGAACACGGGGATTTCGTGGTTACACTACATAAAATCCCCGTGTCTAAATAGCCCCAGCGTTGCCCCTTTGAGCTCGCTGGGGCTAATAAGCACAGGCATGACGGGGATTTCAGACACGAGTCAATTTGGACTCGGCGATTTATAGGTGTAACAGCAAAATCCCCGGGGAAAGCACGGGGATTTATGTATTGTAACCACTGCTTTTATTGTCNTGATCTACGATTAAAATGTTTGGTGCAGTTCGAGTGGTAGATCATCCACCATGAAGCTTAAACCTGGATTAGTACAGATCAAGGTGTTATCCATGATTTAATCAAACTTCGTGCAAAAGAGCCAGTAGGCCTATGATATACATAATATTTTTGCCTTGATCATGACTAGTCTGTAAATTCCATGCGTTATCAGGCGGAAATTCCGTTAATGCGCATCAAATGTTAATCGGAATTTGATTGCCCGACCGGCGGAGATTGAAAGCCTGCTTCCCACATGGCGACGTCCGCCATGAAATCAGAGTTTAGAATCGGTCATGTACCATGAAGTGGTGCCCTGAAAGGATAGTGACATTTTCTGATTTCCAAAATACCTTTCCCTTTCAAGAAGACGTTATTATAGTGAAGGCTTTTTTGTAGCATCAGTTGAGGTACAAGTACATGTACATGTATCTTTGCTTTATGAATTAACGTATCTGTAATAATCCTTATCATTATGCCAAGGTGCTGTCTTTAATATTTAATAAGTCTTGTCATTTTACCCCAAGATGCTATGTTTTTCGTTGCTCCCTCGTGTAAATTTTGAAATGGTGGGCTGCTAGCAAAAAAGGTTTTATCGACAACGCTGTGGTAGACAATCCAAACAGCAAGGCAGCAGCCAGTTCTGCAACTCAATAAATCGAACCTCAGATGAACATTCAAGTGTATGCCGACTTCACAATGTGATGGTTGATGCACCAACATTGTAGCCATTTTGGGCTTGCCTACTTCAATCATCACATTCGTTTTACGAAGATACACTGATATCAATAGGAGCAGTCAGCCGCGCGTATTGCCAAAGGATGGCAGCAAAGTTCTATCGGACCAATGCAAAAGAAACGTCTCTTGATTGGTGCTCAATCAAGAATGAATGGGTCCGCTATTATGCATTGATTTGGCCGTAGTGAGACCTATTGGTCAACTCATTGACAGCTCCTAGCCACAGAAAGAATCTGGCCTCATTGTTCTGCTGGAAGCAAGATTAAAACGAAACCGACTTTTTAGCTCACCTCTGTGAGGGAACGGGTGGCACGTTTCAAAACCGCTTGGATTAGAAACTTGAAACTTGGTGTACAGGTACCCTATGGTAAAAACTACCTCTGGACCGAAAATTAGGGCGGCTAGTTTAACATGTAGGGCGCTTTGTGAAAACCTTTGGCCGCATCTCCTGGAACCATGAAACTTTTATGGTGGGTTCCTCTGATGAGACAACATCACATTTTTCTCGGGTTTTTGATCTGACCCACTTTTCAAGGTCACAGAGGTCAAAGTTCAAAATTCCACTTTTTGGTGGCACATTTCGTAGCTATTTGACATGGAGTGTTTTGATTTGGTGTGAATATACATTATATCGAGGCACAAGTGCACCAAATTTCGACCCAATTGGACTTCAAATATGGCTGCCACAAAGCCATCTTGGAAAAAGGACTTTGACTCGTATCTCATAAATAGGAGTAGGTTGGATGTTAATTATCCTTGCGAAAACATGTAGCGGAACGCGGCCAATCTGCGAAGCAAACTGACGTCATATGTGGAACACCGCTTAAAAATGGGTATGTAAATAATTTTTCCAGAATGACAAAAAATGGCCTGTACTCAACGACTAAGGCGCGTTTGGGCTGCAACGCATAGGGAACGATGAAGTCCGTAATAACTGAAGTATCAGACGTGGAATTGAGTCAGCAGAGCGTGCAAATGATTTGCGGGCATAGTTTAAAGCGGTTTGCTCGTCTCGAGGCAAGTGGCATTTTGCGTGGTTCAAAACAATCCCGCAAGAGGGCAGCACTAGGATTTATGAATGAAATTCCGATCACGTCATCTCATTAGAATACTACGGAATTTACTACGGGTCATGTGACCTGACCAGTGCGCATAGTAAACATGGCGAACGTCAGCGCTGTCATTGATTTCTCGATCGGTTCCTGTCACGATCTGCGGTATAATATACACGTAATTAGGTAATAAACAATACGAGAACAGTACTTTGTTACGAGAGTTGACTTTAGGAGTAAAATAGAGCAAAAGGAGGAAGAAATGCGTGAAATATCGTTGACAAATCTGCTAAGGATTGCCGAGTATGCAGCGGCAGTCAGTCTCTGTAGTGTACAGACATGTATGTAGCCTACTGTACATCACGATCATCCCCGTCGACCTCCTCCTCTCGTAGTAGTCCTAGGCCTACGCTGCCCAGAAAGGGCACAGATCGTACCCCCTCCCCCGGACACGGGCGTCATCGCCGATTGCATCGTATTCGGCAGCTGCTGAGGGTGTCATCCTGGAGGGCCCCTCCTCCTGATCCTGCAATTGCCAAGTGGCAGTGCCCTTCATGACTTCCAAGAGGAAGTGTGCAACACGCCTGTGTTCATGCAAGAATTAAAAAGAGGCAACAGTTTTTGCATGCACAGGTTTGCAACTGCAGAGCATGGTAGGCCTACTACTGCCAGAATAGGCCTCCTACCAGGGATGCTGGGAGTGGGAATAAACTCTGGAGATGTTGAGGTTAGTAGCCCTAAAGAGTACCGGTAATTGGTCAGTCACTGTTTTGCCTGAGCAGGGCTTCTTTTCACTTACACTTTCGACCTCATCATGAGAAATGGACAAGAGTGAAAAGAAATGCCCATACCAAGAGAAGGTGGAGTGGAGTGGGGTGGGGTGGGGATGGGAATAAATAAGTAAAATTGGAATAGAAATAGAAATAATTTATTGGAAATGATTTCACAATATCAGACAAAGAATGACTGCAAAAATACTGACTTCACTGACATTCATATACACTTGGAATGTTTTTTCATGCCAACCTTTTCCCTACTCCAGAACGTACTAACAGCAGCACAATCTCTAGGTACCGGTACATGTACATGTCCGCATGAACACTTTTTTGTAATAAGTGTAGCACCAACAGTTCTTCGAAGAGCACATCCACATGCAATACATTATTCCTCCTGATAATGCCTTGTTGAAGACATCAATAAGTAGACTCTTTGGACATAAAATAAACTCGGCCTCGAGTCAAGAAGAGCATCGTCAAGAAGAGCATCGTCATTTTCAATTTCCAATCCCTCTTCGAACTGGTGCTCATATCCCTCTGGAAGAAGCCTGAAAAGAAGAATCACTGATATTCTCACAGGATTCAAATGTATGTATAGGCCTCCTACCGGTAAGCTTCATGATCAAAACCAACAATACCGGTACTTCCTTCACATCAATAAAATTGGGTAAATCGTTTGATTGCAAAGATACCTTCACTTTGCAAGATCTCCACCAGCAACTTCTATAAGGATGGTTTCGAATACTGTAGGTTGTTGGTTCATAATCTGTTTCCATCACTTCTTGTCATCCACTGAGTCATTCTTGGCCTCATTTGAAGGTGAAATAAATTCATCATCTGAGTCTGCTTCCTAAAACAGATAAGGGAAAGGGATTTACTCCAAAAATGTTCTATGTGAATTTTTTTCCGCTCAGAAGAAATATCGTACACTACAGATCATGTAGTGAATCAAGATCATGAAATGAATTAACTGTGAGCACTGGAAGCAAATTACCTGTATAGTGTCATTGATTGCTATGTCAAATGATGGTGCATAGTCTTCATCATCATCATCATCATCTTCTTCAAATGAACTGTAATCATGCCTTATCACTGCCACACCACTGATGTCAGGCACACCCACATCCTGAATGACCACTGACTGTCCACATCTAGGCCTATATCTATCAAGATTGGAACACCTGAAAGTAAAAAAAAATCCCCATGCAATGACATTCTTCAATTCATAGGCTACCTAGCCTACCAACCTAGGCCTATTCAATCACATTCACATTCACTGCATCATGCTGCATCATGCTCGATCTGCTTATGGAGGTAGGCCTATGAAAATAAGAGGCCGAATTGTGCCCCAAAAAGTGGAAGAAGTTGGCTTTGCGTTTGGTATGCCATCATCAGATTTCATCATAGGCAGTCTCATAGACAGTCTACAGTCTACACCATCACGGTAATGCGTGACTGTACATTCGCCTGTACAAAATGTAGGGCACAATTTTCAAAAACTTTTAACTTCTTTAAAAAACTTTTAATTGAAAAAAAAAGGCCATATTCATATTGAACACACATAACTCGATATATTAAGGAAGAATTTTAATTTTTTTTTCAATGCTGAATTTGTACCACGGGCAGCTGTACTTTGGTGATATAACCCCGTAAAATATATAAAAAGACAGGGCCGGTAACAAGAACTCACAAGTCAACTCGCTTCACCACTTCATGCACCTGCAGACACCCCAAAACACCGTTTTATTCCAATAAAAATGGCATCTTCTGGACCAAAAAACTGTGCTCTTTCCATTCAGAAACTAAAGAAACCTCGGGTGCCACCGATATATTGATAAATCCACCAAAACTGGAAGATTTCCTAAAGTCCATGACTCCATTACGCACCCGCCATCTTGCATGTCTTGTTTACAACCAAGTTGAATGCTGATATTGGAACAGCGCTCCTCATTGGCTGGATTCATAAACCTAAAATGCACTCAGCCAATGAGGAGTGCTGTTCTAATCGGCATTCGTCTTCGTTAAAAACATCATGGCGGGTGCGTAATGGACTCATGGACTTTAGAAATTCTTCCACTTTCGGTGGATTTATCAATATATCGTTGGCACCCGAGGTTTCTTTAGTTCTTGAATGGAAAGAGCACAGTTTTTTGGTCCAGGGGAAGTCATTTTTATTGGAATAAAACGGTGTTTTGGGGTGTCTGCAGGTGCATGAAGTGGTGAAGCGAGTTGACTTGTGAGTTCTTGTTACCGGCCCTGTCTTTTTATATATTTTA
>NMRB01000637.1:216046-229154 GCA_002633025.1 Notospermus geniculatus
ATTCGGGGGGTCTCCCCCGATTAGGCAACAGACTCTGCTGCAGCAGGCTCCACCTGTCACTGACATTCGGTGCGGGTCGGAAAAGGGCTATATATAGGCATAGGCCCTAACAGGATAAAGGGGGGTTTGGGGGGTTCCTCCCCCCCCCCCATGGTCACAGCTGCGTGAGTTCCCTAGATTACTGATCTTTACATATTAGAGTCTATTATTTAAGTTGTTGCTGAGTATGAACGTTGGGTCTACAACACGTGGGTGAACTGATCACGCACGAAACGAGATCTAAATTCTCCCAGATTGCAACACTCCACTTTTTCCAAAACCGGAAACCGAACACGTCGACAAAAACTTCTTTTCCCGACTTGGTCATTCGACTTGAACTACTTCACTTGTTACATTTTTCGGGGGTAACCCTCGGTGAACAGAAATATATTTATTCGTGCGCCTCCCTCTCGTTTTCGCCACGGCGACCGCGGTTCCCGGGCAAACAACGAATCTCTTAAAGTTACACTTTTTTGAAACTCACAGTATATGGATTTGCAATGAATTCTGGGTACTTTTTTCTCCCCTCGCGTATGTGTTGCCATAAAAGCGTCATTTACAGTGTAGGCCTACATTTATGATGTAGACGGTCATTACTCATACTAGCATGATACCCATGGCGAGCACATACGCACAGGGTGCATGTGGTCAGAGGATGGCATAAGGGGTAAAAAATATAATGGCACCATAGGCAGTAAGGGTGGCCAAAAATCATGCTGAAGCCATGTATCCCTGAATATTATGGGTTTTAGTAGTTTTTCAGCGGAAAACCTTCGAAATCAAGGTAGAATTGCAGCAATAGCTGGTGACGGACGGGTAGAGGTGGTGCCGATTCTAAGACTTTGTCCCCTGGACATTCCTCCCCCTCCCGATATTTGCCTCTGGAATTTTGCCCGCCGGACATTTACCCTCGTAGGACATNAAACATTCCCAAACGTTGTTGTCTCTGGTCAATGCGTAGTTTATGAGAATGTGCGTGACAAAGACCCATGTTTGCTCGTTGACCTAACAGCTGTACACATTGCTACACTGTACACCTGTATATGATGCGATCAACTCCAGTTGGTACGGACGTATTTCAAAATGGAGTCCTTCCATTATAATAAGATTTCTGGTTCAAACCTCACGGTTCGCCAAATACTTTAGAGTTACGCGAGCCTTCCCTTAATCTTCATCACCTTTTAAACGGTCTGTTCTTATTCATTTTGTAATTAGATTTCTTTTGAGCGATTTAATCATTAAACGCTGGCGTGAAATACGGCTAATATGTATCTAGTGAATTTATATTTTTATTTGCCCAACACAGTCATTCAATCGGTCAGCACACATGTTTATGGTTCATATCATGCGGTTTGCCAAACACCGCAGAGTTAATGTGAATCTTTCCTTAGGCCCCCGTCACATATCCACTCCGGGGCCCGTACGGCGAGTAAAAACAGACATTTTGGTCAATTTCTACGGTGCCCAGTTTGACATATTCTAATACCCGCCGCACACGAGTGCAATTTTGTCTCCAACTATGGAGATTTTTGCCTCCTACGTGCAAATGTCATCGTGTGCGGTGGTCGGAGACGGATTTTTTTGCCTCCAAAGCAGATCAAACATGTTTGATCGGAGGAGACAAAAATCTCCTATGGAGGCAACGTTGTCATCGTGTGCGGTGCGGTGGTTGGAGGCGGAGGCGGAGACGGATGCAAAACATCTGACCAATCAAGAGACGTGGTGACGTCATTTTATAACGTCATGATGATATTTTTTATTAATGACGTCAAACATGTTTCCATTCGTCCCGGTTTTTTCGGTGACGAATGACGTCACCATGGTCACGCCGCATCTACAGGAGACAAATTTGCACTCGTGTGCGGCGGCTGACGCACCGTGTGCGGTGACAGGATGCTGAGGCAAAAATCTCCTCCTATGGAGGCAACGTCGGAGACAAAATTGCACTCGTGTGCGGCAGGTATAATTTCCGCTTATCCATTGAGGCGATTTCGGCATAATTCATCTTAGATCTGAGTTTCGGTCTCTAAAATCCACAGCAAGCCGCTGGGTGGGGAAAATCGTACGGGGTCCGGTGCATTTGTGACCTAGGCTTTAATCTTTGTCGCCGTTTGAAGGTCCAATTTGCTAGATGTACATGTATAAATGTAGTAGTGGAAACTATTGGCTACTGTAAGCCCCACCAAAACACTCTGTCCTTCAATCAGCGCAGCAGACATACGAGTGTCGTGGCACATCAGCGCAGCAGCAAGCCCCGTGAGTTTATCTCACTCCTATGATCTCATACATATAGATGAATTTGTATGCGAGCTGCCAGCTTCACCTCGGAGACACTAGTGACTAGAAACTGAGGGGCCAGTGAAAAGAATAATGTAACCTATCAGGCGCGAATCGGGGGGGGGGGGCTGCTCTCCACCACCACCGATTTTTAGCTCACCTGGCGTGAGCTCGTCGTGGTGGTGTGTGCGTCGTTCGTCGTCGTCCGTTAGCAGGGCACGTTCCGTAACCACTGGAGCTATTGATCCGAAACTTGGTACATATATACCCCTAGGCCAGATGACCTATGACACCAAGTTTCGTTCCGATTCGACTCTTAGCTTCGCCACCAGGTGGCGGAAACCAAAAACACAAAAAGTGCAATAACTCCTGAACTAATGACTGGATCGCCTCCAAATTTTTATCATAGGTGTATCTATGAGGGTACATTACATATATAACGGGTTTTTGATTTGACCTACTTTTAAGGTCACAGAGGTTAAAGTTTAAAAATTGCCTTTTGGTGGCACGTTTCGTAACCGCGGGTGCTATTGACCTGAAATTTGGTACATATATACCCCTAGGTCAGGTATTGTATTGTATTTCATTTTTCCGTCAGGGCCCACGCTATAGCATTATCGGCCCTGGTAAGTACGGAGGAGGCCATCACAAGCTACTTGTCATTTGGTGTCACGTTTCATAACTGCTTGGGCGATTGACCTGAAACTTGGTGCAAAAACCTCTATGTCATAGATGACCTATGGCAGCAAGTTTCGGTCCCATTCGATTCTTGGCTTGGCCACCAGGTGGCCAAAACCAAAGCTCAAAGTTCAGTAACTCCTGAACTGTTAACTGGATTGTTTCGAAACACACCTCGGTGTTACCAACCATGGCTACATTGAAATTCGACCTCCTCAGCCTTTAGAATGCCCAAGTACGGCCCTGATGATTGCATGGCGGAAGTGCCGGGAAAGAGCGTCTTCAGCGTTCCAGCTCGCGCTCCCCTGCTCAGGCTACGCCTTCGCTCGTTAAACCAAGAATATATATGTACATGTAATACTGTGGTCTCGGAGTTATGCCGGATTCGACTCCATATCCACCCATTGGTTCTGGGGAATTTGGGGTTGGGCCTGTGGACTGAAATTGTGGTGTGGGCGGATATGAATGATCCTGAGACATGCCCCGATACCAAATCATTTTTGTTTGGGCCATACCTTCCCTAAAAGTACGGCTAGGCCTGACCGCCCCCAGTCCGGCATAACTCGGCGACCACAGTATATTCTTGGTTAAACGTACGCCTAAGATCGCCCAAAATATCCTGGATCCGCCCCTGCTAAAGTCAAGTGACAACAAACACTACGTAGTGTTTGTACGTGTGTCGCAGTCAGTTAGATCTGAGTGACTATTGGTCGATGATCAAGACATGTACATGAACTTACCACTGGCGTGCGAACTGTAGAATGTTACAATGTAGGACGATAAGTAGCCAAATCATCGTGTGATGATTTGCAAACATTTTGTAAAAAGAGAATATACTCACAATGAACGATTTGATTGACTTTAATGAATTGACCACAACATATTATTTTAGGCATTATTTTAGGAACTGAATATGATCGTGAAACCATACCGTTACCAAAAACTGATACTGAATCTAATTCGGGAGCGATAATCAATATTGACTTGACTGTTGAACATTGATAACAAATGAAACGAAAAAACACTAGAGGGCGTGAGATAGCTCTTGAAACGGATCTAAGCTTGTCGCAGCTTGACACGGGATGCGTGTCAAGCTAACGCATGTTGCATTTCTCTTCAGAAACTATGTACTGGATTGATTTGCATATCGGTCTGCCCTTTATCTTATCTTCTTCCCAGAGGCATTGATTTGAGAAGTAATACTCACGCTAGGGAATCAGTTCTGCGAGAGCCGTGCGGTGGCCGTATTCCGAGTCCGCGTTTTCCCAACCTCCGTGTCAAAATGGCCGACTCGAAAGAAAATGACCAGGGCAGGTGTAACATCGGTGAGTGTTTCTGTAGCTAAGTGTTCCCCAACAATAGACGCGGCCTAGGATGGTTGTTGTTGGGTTAGTTGCCGTTTAAAGCAGGCTGTTCAGAAACGTTCCGGGCAACCTCATGTACGTAGGCTTGCATTGAACTTGTAATACCACGCAGCGTGAACACGAATAAAGGAAGAAAGACGAACACGTCCGTGCTAGATAAAATTGTAGTTGCAACTGATTTATTTTGGCAAATCATACTGGGTGGCGGCACCTTAGGCGCGTCACCAACCTTATCACAATGAACATACAGTGTAAACCATAAAATACACAACCAATTTGTCGGCCGGTTCCTCAACATACTCCCACCTATTGGAGGATCCAATACCAAGAGACCAATTTCACAACACTCTTGGTTATAAACAAACCCAGTTAAACCTTATACAATGTTTCTTTACTCGGTATAACTTTAATTACCAAATACCAGCGTGGGAGCACTCAATACCAATTCACTGTAGCAGCAAGTCAAACCAATTTTAACTCTACAGACAGCCTACACTACAATGACTACAGTATAATCTGGGAAACAACAATGAATTAACCAAATTTGAAATAAATCCCAGTTAAAACATAACCTACACCGTTGGTCCATACTAAATGATGGGTTCAACCCATTCTCTCAATCCCACATTCTACATTGGATCAAACATTGTAGGAACCGAAATATTTAAGAATAAACATCAGAAATAACTGACTAGTAACACCAACAAATGGCACAACATAAGTCTAAAACAATGGCCCAATAAAAATGAAAACTCAACATTAAAACAATCAACCTTAAAACTATCGAAACAACATCTGAACATTCGAAACTTAATAGACTTAATGAACATACATGTATGTATATTTCATCACAAAATCACTGTTCGTCAAAATCAAGTTCAATTCAGCAACACTCAGTTGCACCAAACTATCTGCTCAAAAATGTCCTAGTATTGCGATTCAAATGGCGCTATCAATTCATTTACTCTTCTCGGAGCAGATGTTACTTACAAATCAAGTCTAACTCGAGGTTTACTAATTCTTCCTGAACGGGTGGTAACCTTCGATGTGTCAGGTACCACGGGCTCAGAAGTATCTGCACTTGCATGACCATCAACAGCTTGCAGCGAGTTCTGCTCAGAACCCGTGACATCACTCAAACTACTCTGCCCCTGAGTACACACAATTCCAACACATGTATTCTCTGTATGGGCCTAACAATTAATCCGCAGACAGTTTTGACTTCAAAACTTCTGGCCATCCCATCTTTACCTGGGATTTCTCTAGTCACCACACCTAAGGGCCATTTCATACGGGGAATGTTATCCTCACGGACCAACACCAGGGACCCAATGCTAACCACACCTTTGGATTGGAACTGAGATACGGCCGTGGGCAGATTACGTATGTAATCCTTGCTCCATATCTCCCAAAACAGTTCAAGACGCCTTTGTCTTATCAATTCCTGTTCGGTCAAATCTTCCTGAGTTACAACACCCTCAGATTCTTCTACCTTTGTCTGAAAGCAAGCAGTTCTGCCGATCAAAAAATGTGAAGGGGTAAGTGGTTTTGGGCTATCCACTTCATCACTGACAAAGGTCAAAGGCCTAGAATTTATGCAGGCTTCTACCTCTTGAATACTCGTTTCTAATTCAGATCGAGAGAGACAACGGGTTCCCAGGGACTTCTTCAAGGCATTCTTAACGGACCGTACCAAGCGCTCCCACCATCCTCCCCACCAGGGAGAACGGGGAACTATGAACCTCCATTTTGGACTGTTGGTACCAAAGTATTTCACTAGCTCCTTTTCTGTCGCCTCAAAGGTCTTCGCGTTATCTGAGTAAATTATGGAGGGCAGCCCACGCCTGGAAACGAAACGTCTCAGTGCCAACATACAGTCTGCTACACTCATGGATTCTGTCAACTCCAAATGGATTGCACGGACCACCGCACATGTGAACAGCAAGATGTAGAGCTTAAGACTGGGCAAATCCACGCAGTACAAGGGACCCGCAAAGTCCAGGCCAACAACAGTGAAAGGAGGGGCCTGTTGGATGCGAACCGCTGGTAGGGGTGCAGCCACCTGACTGCATGCCTGTGCATCAACGCGTTGGCAGGGAATACAGCCTTTCTTCACTGCCTTGACAAGACGTCGCAAACCAATAATCCAGTAACTGTCCCGTAAGGAAGTAATCACAGTCTCGACTCCTGCATGTTGCATCATAATGTGTTGATTTCTGACCAGCAAAATTGCTAGATGACCCTTGGGGAGTATGACAGGATGTTTTTCTGCATAAGAGTGGGTTGAAAACTGCAATCGACCTCCCACCCTGAGCAATCCACCCTCACCAATGAAAGGTTTCAATTTTGAGAGGGGGGATGACTTTGGGACTGACCGACTCTGTCTCAATGCGTCAAGCTCAGCAGGATACGCTACCTCTTGGATGTGACAGAACAACCTGTCCTTTGCATTAGACAATTCCTCCTGTGTCAAATCACCATCTCTGTGATTTCCCACTTGTAAGTTGTGCCAGAATCGAAGTACCCAACCTGTCACTCTCACAGCTTTGAGGAAGGTACCCCATCTCTCGACTTGCAACACCTGTTTAACAGGAGGCTGACTTACTGAAACAATCGCAGCTGAAACCTTGGCTTCACAATGGACAAAATTTTCTACCTGTTGGAACGCGGTTGAGTCACCAGTAATGCTAGCTGCCGACTCAAAACTACACTGTAACCACTCAGGACCAGACAACCACAGATCAGACCTAACCAGTTCGTCAGCCAAATTCCTCTACTCAAGAGATCAGCAGGATTTTCCTTTCCAGGGCAGTGGGCCCAGAATGAAGTGCTAGTCAACTGCTGAATCTCCGTAACTCGATTATGTGCCAGAATCGAAGTACCCAACCTGTCACTCTCACAGCTTTGAGGAAGGTACCCCATCTCTCGACTTGCAACACCTGTTTAACAGGAGGCTGACTTACTGAAACAATCGCAGCTGAGACCTTGGCTTCACAATGGACAAAATTTTCTACCTGTTGGAACGCGGTTGAGTCACCAGTAATGCTAGCTGCCGACTCAAAACTACACTGTAACCACTCAGGACCAGACAACCACAGATCAGACCTGACTAGTTCGTCAGCCAAAGCACCTCTACTCAAGAGATCAGCAGGATTTTCCTTTCCAGGGCAGTGGGCCCAGAATGAAGTGCTAGTCAACTGCTGAATCTCCGTAACTCGATTGGCCACGAATGCTTTCCATTTGGTAGGCTGACCCTTAATCCAACCAAGAGCTACAGTTGAATCCGTCCAGCATCTATACTGAATGTTCGGTAATTTCAATGCAGTGCGCACGAACGCCATCAACCTCGCAGTGAGCAGTGCAGCAAGGAGTTCCAGCCTTGGCAGAGAAATCTTTCGCAAAGGAGCAACTCTTGCACGAGCTGCAACTAACGAGACGCTGAAGGTACCATCTCCAAGAGGAACCCTGAGATACACCACCGAGCCATATCCCTTCTCCGATGCATCACCAAAACAGTGTAATTCGACCTCTTAACTACCAACAATACGCCAAGGAAGCGTGGTATAACAGCTAGAAATTCTCCAATCTGCCAAGCACTGGAACCCTGCTGTCCACTTGTGAAACTTACCCTGTAAGGTAGGAGGAACCTCTGCATCCCAGTCGAGGTTTATCACCCATATTTCCTGCAAAAGGATTTTGGCATACATGGTGAATGGGGTTAAAAAACCTAGAGGGTCATATATCCTTGCCAAGTAACTGAGTACAACTCTCTTCGTGATAATCAACCCGACAGTAATCTCCACCATTCCAAACCCAAAGCTATCGCAGGATTTCAACCACTTGACACCTAGAATTTTCACAGACGCTTTGTCTGAAGCCTTCACACCAACCTCCTGGAAGAATATCTCAGAGACTTCCTCATCGTTGCAATTCCAAGACGCGAAGTGGAAACCACCCTCAGCCATGATGGCATCAGACTCGTGGAACAACTTAAGACTATCTTCAGCATCATCCGCACCTTCAACAAATCTAATTGAGTCGTTGAAGTTCCTCAGGACGTGGTCTTCTACAACATTCTCCTTTCCTGGTTTCACTCCAATCATTTCAAGATCCCAGAAATTTTCAACTGTGCTCGGAGGGATATCTGAAAGACAAACTAATTGGACAGAGGTTAAAGCAGATGATGTAACCTGAGTATTCTCTTCTTTCCACAGTCCAGAAAGAACCCATCCGAAGACCGTGTCTTGCGCTACAAGACCTATGTCTGGGAACCTCATTGTCTCAGGATTTTGACATACATGGTGAATGGGGTTAAAAAACCTAAAGGGTCATATATCCTTGCCAAGTAACTGAGTACAACTCTCTTCGTGACAATCCACCCGACAGGAATCTCCACCATTCCAAAACCAAAGCTATCGCAGGATTTCAACCATTTGACACCTAGAATTTTCACAGACGCTTTGTCTGAAGCCTTCACACCAACCTCCTGGAAGAATATCTCGGAGACTTCCGCATCATCCGCACCTGAAATGAAATCATCAACGTACATATTGTCTCGTAATTCAGTCACTGTGTTCGAGTCCGCATACGTAGATAGGTGATGTTGAATTGTGGCGTTTAAGAGAAATGGACTGCTGGTATTTCCAAATGGTACACGCAAGAACTTCATGACCCGCGTGGAGCCATTTACAGACCACAAGAATCTATGTACTTCTTGGTCATCACTGTGTACTCTGATTTGAAGAAACGCCTTTGTGATATCAGCTGTCACACCCACCTTCCAACGACGGAACCTAATCAGTATTTCGACAAGTCCCGCGGTCAAGGGTGGCCCTGCTTCCAAACAATCATTTAGCGAAATTCCATTCACACCCTTGGCCGAGGCATCAAACACAGGTCTTATTTTAGTGGTCAGTCTCTGTTCCTTCACCACTGGGTGATGAGGCATATAATACACAGGGCTAGATGGCGTATTGCCTTCGGGAGGTACTTCAGTAATTATGTTCAACCTCTCTAGCTCGAACAAGGACTCATTGTATCTTTCTTGTAACGATGAGTCTTTGGACAATCTGTGTGTGTCAACCTGTTCAATCGGACTTCAGCCTGTTTTCTATTGTCAAGTAAGCAATGCTTCATATCCTCTTTCCACGGCAATCTAACCTCATACCTACCTTCAACAAATCTAATTGAGTCGTTGAAGTTCCTCAGGACGTGGTCTTCTATAACATTCTCCTTTCCTGGTTTCACCCCAATCATTTCAAGATCCCAGAAATTTTCAACTGTGCTCGGAGGGATATCTGAAAGACAAACTAATTGGATAGAGGTTAAAGCAGATGATGTAACTTGAGTATTCTCTTCTTTCCACAGTCCAGAAAGAACCCATCCGAAGACCGTGTCTTGCGCTACAAGACCTATGTCCGGGAACCTCATTGTCTCCTCTTTCACAAAGTCCCAGTATCTGTCAAGGCCTATCAAAAGATCTACCGTGATTTCTTGATTTCCCTCATATCTTTCAGCCAATTCTATATTACCCAACGACTTCAATACACTCTGAGGAATAACAGATCTTTGTAAGGTAGCACATATTGATTTCACTTCTACAGCCTTGAGGATTTCTTCCTGACCTGCCTTAGTTTCTAAGCCAAGTTGATAAACATTGTGAGAACTTGCGGAAGAAGGTTTGTCCCCACCAAACGCAGCGTATGACATATTTCGAGCAGTGACCCACATTGGATCAAGACGTTTGACCAAATCACTAGAAATGTAGGTGTTGTCTGAACCAGTGTCAAACATGAGTGTAGCCCAGGCAGTACCCTTGCGGCCTTTGACCAAAACCTTCGCGGTCTGCAAAACAGTGTGTACAGAGCAGGTATTATCTGCCTGGGTTACACAAGTTACACCTGAATGCGACGTTGACAAAGCACCATTTTTCTTGTGATCTTGTTTTGAATTCTTTGAGCCACCACTATGCTTAGAATCACTCTTTGGCTTACACAATAACTCGTGGTGACGACCTGAACATTTCCGACATTTTGCTGAACACCCACGAGCTATGTGGTTATTTGCTAAGCAACGGAAACAGACACGTGCATTACGAAATTTGTCAACTCGATCATCTACAGACAACTTCAAAATGTCGTAACACTTATGTGACAAATGGTTTCTACCACAGAACACACATGTTTCAACACCTGTATTTGTTACGGTCTGTAACGCAGAAGTAGCACCAGTTCGTGTTACCGGCTCACGCTTTTCCTCCGACTGTTTATGTTTACCACTGTCCCTTTGCTTTGAATCGTTCTTTGGGTCATTCTTTGGGTCCTTTAGTCCTTCTGACCGTTCGCGGCGTTCTATTTCGCCTTTCAGGAACTGCAACAACCAAGCAAGATCACTCTCCTTCCCCTCACCTCCTCTAGCCCATTCCAATCTAATTTCCTCTGGCAACTTCGATAGAATGAGGGGAGTCAAAAACAGCCCATATTTATCGCCACTAACACCAAGGGCTTCTAAACATCGAACGTGAACGTTCAAATCATCACGAATTTTCCACAACGATGCCACACTCAGGCTATTCGAAGAAGCAGACATATTGAGCAATGCCTGAATATGTGAGAAAATGATCCTCTCTTTGCGACCAAACCGTTCCGACAAACAATCACAGGCAATCTTGTAATTTTCCTCAGTTAAGGNAGGCAGACACATGGAGCCGGGGACACATAGAACCCGGGACACATAGAACCCTGCATACAAATAACTCCTTTAGGGACACATAGAACCCTCTACAAAAATAACTGTCTTTAGGGACGCATAGAACCCGGGACGGAAAGGACCCGGGACGCATAGAAACCGGGACACATAGGGACGACCCCTTGGCGAGTCATCAATTCCAATTTCTTTTTCTCAATGGCAACAAGTTGCTCAAGAGCCGCCAGTGTCTTCTGTTCAGTCTGCAAGCGTTCCTTGTCAAGAGCAAGCCGATTGGTTTCAATATCCACTAACATCTCGGTTGCAGATTTCTTGGTTGCGCTACTCGTTGACCTGATGGGAGTCTGTGCTGGTGGCGCATTTTGAACCCCAAAATCACCATCCTGGCTATCGGCTGGGTCTTTAAAGTCGGAATGATTTCCGAGTGTCAGTGTCGGTGGCTCATATGTATCGTCGCCAGTATCAACAAACTCATCAGAATCAAAACAAGCTGCTTTGGAACTTGAATGGGAACACTGAAAATTAAACATGGGCAGCCTATTAAAGCAACGCTTAAGCAGAGGCAGGCTTATAATCTGGAGGAGCCCAATGAGAACGAAATTATTTATAATTTAACTGATAGAAACAAAGGAATGCGTTATATTTCAGGACGAGTACCTCACCAAACAATCGTGCAGCCGACTTAGACCCGAGAGGCGTGTCTGTGATGTTCACTTTGTCATGGAATGCGCGCATTAGCTGAGCAAGCCCAGGATACATGTATGTGATATGACAGGGACACAGCTACATTATTAACAGTAATTGAGACAAGCAAGTCAAGTCCTTTTGTTTCATTCATGGATGAAGTAAATTTCTATTATTTCCTACCGTTGGTTCTTTCTTTTTGCTCTGTAGAGCGGCCGTGTCATATTCGTCTTGTTTGTTGATGCAGAACACTTGAGCAGCCCCCAGCAAGCCGACAATCCGTCTCTCTGTACTAGTCAACGACTCGCTCGTGGGACTCCTCGGGATGTTACCGGCCTTGCCATCCAATACTCTCGATCCGCGTTGGCCTTTTTCTTGGCTCGAGTTTTCACGTCATCCCGTTTTTTTCGAACTTCATTCTGTTGTGCGTAGACCATGTAGACAGGGACCGATGGCATTTATCTTACGACAGATCTCCTTCCACACATCATTTATCCTCTTGAGGGTCACCTGGTCGCTGAATTTTGATGTTATAACTCGGTAGTTTGCCTCAACTAAATCGATTAAGCGTTCTGTCTCATTTGGTGTAAAATTCTTCTTCCTTGTCCTCTTGTCGGACATCTTGCTGGGTGAAACACCACTGGACAAGTGACTGTCTATGGCTTTGAGAGGCATTTTCCAAACGTACAACTGCCATTAGGTAAATTTCGGTCTAAAATTGCCTGTAAAATCTTTAAACGTGAGTACGACACAGTGAATTCTTGCTTGTTTATTGACAAAACTTGTATAAGTTAACGGTGAGAAGTTTCCATCCCCTCGACGCAGGATTTATAGGTGTTTTCTGCCAAAAAACGAATATTCAGTCATTTCGCGGTTTGGCGCGACAAAGTCACGTGCACTTATCGACCACGGTACTGCGTGACGGCCCAGTCTGACTACGACGTAATCTATTTTGTGCTGCCCGGTAGTTATAAATGACCCGTCTGTATTACGAAATAATAGGCGTACTACCGAACAAAAGTCACGATCATAGTCAAAACCACTTGAAGAATTGCGGTATTGCGCAAACCTACGGATCCGCAAAATTGCGGACTCACTGCGGAAGGTTTTGTGAATAATCTTAACCAACATTTTACGGTACCGCAACACTCCCGTAAGGCCCGATTTGCGGTACCGTAACTTTCAAATTTGCGGAAGCTTCGTGAATAAGGTCCCTGGTGAACATTCACATCACAAAAATTTTGATTTGTTACCGTAATTTACACAAGTTATTCACATCATATAAAAGACAGATTGTAGTTCCGGGGTTCATGCATAAAACTTCCTTAAGTTAAGTGTAAAACTTACCCTTAAAGTGTAAG
>NMRB01000637.1:229597-246269 GCA_002633025.1 Notospermus geniculatus
TTGTTCCTGAGTTTGAAAAGGGCTCCCTTATGGAAGGAATCAAGGGAAATTTCCCACCCCTTTCTGCGGACTTTTTTCATCCAATTAGATCCCCTAAATAGAAAGAACCAAGAAATTTTCACCCCCTTTTTCGGAATTTTTTATGTAATTAGACACCCTAATTTTGAAGGAACCAAGGGATTTTCACCCCTTTTTTACAAGCTTTTTCATTGAGAATAGGACTTTCAAACCCCTTTTTATTATTTTTTCGGGAAGAGAAACTTTTGCCCCCCTTTTAAAGAATTTTTCAGGAGAAAAGTCATTCAAAGTAGGCCTATCCCTATTTTACCGGTAAGTGTTTTTCGGGAATTTTTTCCCGAAGAGTGCTGCCGAAAATGACCCCTTTTCCCGCGAAAATTGGAACGAGCATGCGGTATGGTTGACCCNGGTTGAGAACCATGAATGCCTCAGGCTAAGAAGTTTATCCATGTGTGCAAGTTTTCTTGTGCGCAGTCCGTTTATGGAGGGGCGTATCGATTTTTTCCAAATGTCAACCTATCCACCTAGAAGCATATAAAACAGTGGTTGATCCCTTACATAACAGACTACAGACACGCAAATATGCATACATGGATAACCTGCTTTACTGATCCCTCAGAGCAAACAAGTTCCTACCGAGCATGCGCGGCCTACTTTTGGACGCGCCGCTTATGCACTAGTTTGCCCTCAGAGGTCTCAATAGGGAGGTTTCGCAAGCGCCCGGTTAGGCCCTACGATGACGTTTATCAATAATATTTATCAATAATAGTATTATTTACACCTGTACTGTATTTCTGTAAAACACTCATGTAGACATACAAGAAACTTCACTGACATTCATAATGTACACTTGACAACGACCAGGGAACACTGGTAGAAACGTCGTGTTAAAAAAATCTAGAAAGAGTAACCAAAAAGTTGGACTACCGGTAGTTATTCGGAACCTTTCTGAAAATGCCATTCAAGCAGTTTATGTACCGTACACTAATATCATGCGATATGACGTCATTATGAACAAATTTACAGGGCACTGGACCTCATAGAAGTACTAGGCGAGTGCCGATCCTGTGCGGGCTTATCATGTGAAGTCTGTTTTTCAACCTTGAAAATTCATAGCAGCTATCAACAAAACCAGTCCTACAAATTCACTTCTTTGCCAGCGTGGAGTCAATCAGATGGTTCACTGATATGTTAAACGAGTTGGGTGGTAATATGCCTCCGTCCTTGTCTCCAAAATGCGTGTGCAGGTGCATTTTTGGTGAATACAGACTGCCGGGTGGCGTCCGACCGACCGTCTCCGCCATCGTGCGTAACGAATGGGCGGAGCCTCCGCAGCAGAGTCCGAGATAACGGACACCAAGATCCATGCATTCTTTCGTGAACATTTCAATTCCCGTCCGTCCAACGAACCACTCGTCTAAGTCGTACGGGAATGCCCTTGAACCTGAAACGTTCAATAATCAAAATCAATATGTGCCAAAAAGTGAGTTTAGTAAATTGCCTCTGGTGACCCTGTAACCGAATGGATCTTAATTTGTGAAGAATTATTGTGTAGAGAAGATCATTACGAACAAAATGACACCTCCCATAGTTATATGCACTCGGAAATAACCGAGCTACAAAGCATTTCTGAATGGACCATATTTTCGACAAATTGATATTGTAATTTATCTCTGAGTTGGGCACTCTGACCGATATAACAAATCCATGGTTTCACCAAAATCAAAAAAAAATTGTAATGCTAGTCATTTGTCTGTAACTTTACATAAGAATATTGATGATATTCTAAATAATACAATTCAATCAACAACCGTTAAATTTAAACATTGGTTATTTAATTAGAAGGCCTATAATTACCGTACGCCGCCCTCTATATCAGATGAAATGGTCCATGGACCATGTGCTCACCTGGGTGAACGTGCCAGAAAAACAAATGACAAATGTTAAATCGAAATGTTCCAGGGTCATGTATCCTCATTAGATGCACCTGATAAAAATTTGGAGACAATCCAGTTACAGTTCAGGAGTTACTGGACTTTGAGCTTTGGTTTTGGCCACCTGGTGGCGAACCGAAGAATCGAATCGCACTGAAAAGTGGTGTCATAGGTCACCTGACATAGGGATGTATATGTACAAAGTTTCAAGTCAATGGCCCAAGCAGTTCCCGAAACATGCACCACATGACTAAATTTTGAACTTTGACCTCTGTGACCTTGAAAAGTCAGTCAAATCAAAAACCCCTTACTTACGTCATGCATCCTCATTAGAAGCATCAGTGATAAAAATTTGGAGAGGATCCAGTCATTAGTTCATGAGTTATTGCACTTTTTGTGTTTTTGGTTCTGCCACCTGGTGGCCAAGCTAAGAGTCAAATCGGACCGAAACTTGGTGTCGTAGGTCATCTGACCTAGGGGTATATATGTACCAAATTTCAGGTCAATAGCACCTGCGGTTAGGAAACGTGCCACTTAAAGGCAAAATTTTGAACTTTGACCTCTGTGACCTTGAAAAGTAGGTCAAATCAAAAACCCGTTACATGTATATATGTACTGTACCCTCATTAGATACACCTATGATAAAAATTTGGAGGTGATCCAGTCATTAGTTCAGGAGTTATTGCACTTTTTGTGTTTTCGGTTTCCTCCACCTGGTGGCCAAGCTAAGAGTCGAATCGGACCGAAACTTGGTGTCGTAGGTCATCTGACCTAGGGGTATATATGTACCAAGTTTCAGATCAATAGCTTCAGCAGTTACGAAACGTGCCCTGCTAACGGACGGCGACGACGGACGCAGACCCATGACAAGAGCTCACCCCAGGTGAGCTAAAAAAGTAACTTAATGCCCACCCTTTTGCTTTATCACTAGTTATACATGTACATTCTTGGTACATGTACTTATATACATGTATTCTTGTCTAAATTGATTTGTTTGTAAACATTCGACCAATATCAACAAAGTAGGTTGTCCTTGGTTGAAGTGACAAAACTAGGTCAAGCGGTTCAAAATATCTGCCTTCAATCATCCTGTTATTTCAAGTGGCATTATGATTAGATAAGGTATACAATATTCTCATCCAAATTTGAATACGGTAATCTACATGTAGTGTGATAAGGGACCGACTGCAAAAATATCCACTTATAAGTCGACCAAAGTCTCTTTATACCTTCTGAGATAAAAATGTTAAAGGGACTACAGACTTGTGATCAGTCGACTGTGTTAGTACAGCAACTACATCACAGGTGGCGTCAGCAACTGAGAAACAACTAGCAGCCAACTAAGCCAGCAAGGTTTTATGAATATGGGGCCTGATTGCTCATAATATTACCCTGAAGCCCCCGTCATATATCCACTCCGGCGCCCGTACGGCGAGTAAAAACAGACATTTTGGTCAATTTCTATGGGGCCCAGTTTCATACAGTCTAATTTCCGCTTATCTATTGAGGCGATTTTGGCGTAATTCATCTTAGATCCGAGTTTCAGTCTCTAAAATCCACAGCAAGCCGCTGGGTGGGGAAAATCGTACCCTGTCTGGTGTGCTGCCAACTTTAGCAACAACTCCCTGTATAAATTCAATCAGGCTTTCATGATTTCAAGATTATACCCGTACCCCTAAAGGAATCAACCATAAAGGTTCAACTTACAAATTTAGCATTTTATAAATGTGGATGTCCCTTAGTGCTGGCGATTGATGCCTCATGCGAGGGTCCGTGGGTTCGAATCTGGAAGAAGGACGTGATGACCTTCACCTTGGAAGCCCGTTTCTATTTTCATATCAGTTCTATTATTTGTATCTCCTTTATGTGACCCCTTGCATAACTTAAAACAGTTTGGGTTCGGATATTGTTTGGGCTACTCGCAGGGTACTGATGGACGCCTCCTNTTAGCATTTTATAAATGTGGACAATATCCCTTTCAACCTCAACAGATTTGCATTCTGGCTCTTCCATATGATAGGCAAGACCCTTCTGCACGTTCACTAAAAATTTTGTTGAATTCCGACTAGTTGATCTTATGATACAAAAGGACTGAATTAATGAGAACCCCACGAACGATGTGAGTGCAGGGTCATCTGTGTACATTTGAATAGGCTGACGTACATTTGCACATGGAACACTAATTGTGCTGAAAATAACTCTGTTATCCTCAGAAATGGAATTCAAAGCATCAAGTTGACAGGTTCATGTACCTCCTCACCACAAAAAAAGTTGAAGCTCGTGCCTACTACGTAAAGCTGAAATTCAGGCAGTGAGAGACATCTGGTGGCAACACATGAAGTGTATCCCTCAGTAAGTTCATCGTTTGCAGTTAAACCTTTATGGTTGATTCCTTTATGCCGTACCCTTATTTCATCTCCCCAACAAGATACAAATGAGTTCTTACCAGAATCCTTTCCCTTGAGTGACTGCATGCATGGATGTTCCTCATCGGTGCGGTAGGGGACAGGGACGCAGGCCAAGTGACCCTGAAACATTGAGTAAATGTAACAGTTATGAAGGAATTATGAGACGATTCAAAATATTATTGTTGAGAAAGGTGATTACAGGCTGTTGAATTGAGCAGCAAATCCTGGGCAGCCTGTGATGTCCAGACTGCGTACATCACACTCGCGACTGGTAGCAACTCACAACTATAGCGACTGGCGGCAACTCAGGTAACATCCGGGGCATTGAGACTCGACGAGACTCGGTTTTGTTCAGAAAACTGGCACTGATCAGTCACAAGCCCACGGACATCACAGCGACTGAATGAAACAGTATACAACTAGTCCAAGAAAGTTGAACATGTGCAACTCACGGCGACTGGCAATTTCTCAGTTCCAGTCGCCTCCAGTTCCAGCTAGATCCTCCCAGTCGCCAGGTAGCTCAGTGGGGACTAGTTCTCTCCAGTCACAATTGCGATGTACGCTTGAGAACCCATCTGATCCTCGCCGCTGTGGGTTGATAAGAATAATTTTCTTGTCTTCAACTAATCAAGGTTTCTAACCTTGCATACAGCTTTAACCTCCTTCATGATTGGTAACATGGATTTCGGACCACGGAAGCAGTTCAGTCCAACGACATCAGCCCCGTCTTCCTCCAACCGACGGCAGGCTTCGGCGATGGTCATGGATTGGCTTGCTGTTCTCCCACCTGCTGGTGGAGCCATTGTTATGACTGCTGGAAGCCCTGAAGAGGGAGAGTACAAATTTTACGTTTTTCCAGGATGGGATTAGGCAAAACACCCTTTATGAGCACGGCCCTTCCAAATTTTATTTTCCTTGGTCTGTTGGCAGATCAGAATGTAGGTCGAACTCGAAAAGTGGTTTTCTGGCGCCAGGCCACAGTACTTGACAATGGCCACTTGTAATCCTGATCAGGCAATCATATATACTAGCAACTACCCGTGGCGACCAGCGATTGTGATTGAACCGAGGATGGAATGCTTGGCCCTGGTGGAATAGGTGCACAAAACGTGGTGCAGTAGGGAGAATTTAGAAAGGAATCGAACAACACTGCTCAAAAAAGTACAATTGAGACCACAACAAAGTTCTCTTCGCACAATCAACCACCCGTTGCATCAGGATATGGTATCCTCTATTACCATGCCGAATTTCAAGACAAAACAAAGCTTCTAAGTGTGACTTTATTGAGCCGACTTCCAGCATTATTATATAGATATCATTACCGGCCTCGTAACCCTGTTGGGTTTTTGCCGGAGGTATGGAGTCCACGACAGGCTACAGTCCACCTGCGTGGGGTTTTTTACTTGCCCTGGCATAGACACTCAGGTACAAGGGACCACGGCTTTTAGTCCCGTCCGACGGACCCTCAATTAATATTACACAATTTCTGTGTCACAATTTTTTGTACATACCTTCGCCCGGAGTCGAACTCGCGCCGACCCATTGCACAGTTGGTAGTCAAGCGCGCTAACCACTCGACCACCGGGCTCATAACCCATTTATAGTAACCCTTTTGGGCCATTCTAGGCCTACATTTACAAAATAAGTTCATATTTATAAACACATCATGAGGGCATCTCATTGGCTGATATTCATAAAAGGTAGCAAATGCTTTTGCAGTACATTTACATTGGACCTCGCTGTGCAAATCTTAAGTAAAAGAATTTGCTAGCTTTTATGAATACTAGCCATTGTCTTCTGCCCTGTTCCCTGTCCCCCTCCCTGANACCCCGGGGAATTGAGGCAGAAGTCCCTTTGTAAAGTGATGCCCCCCCCCCCCCACCCCACCCCGGGGAATTGAGGAGCCTATCTCAGTGGTTATCACATCCACTTAGCAAGCGGCAAGTCCTGGGTTCGAATCCAGCCTTGGCCAGATGGGATTTCATTCCCGGCTCTTCAGTCCGTCACATGGGACAGTAAGCCGTGGTGCCTTCTACCTTGTGCCTTTGTAAAGGCAAGTAAAAGACCCCATCCAAGTGAGGAACGCGAGTAGCTTGTGATGGCCTCCTCTGTACTTACCAGGGCCAATAATGCTATAGCTTCGGCCCTGTTGGAAAAAGTGTAATACAAAATACCTCCATGCGGAAGAAGTTGCACTAGCTGTTGGTGTATTTTGGGGGGCGTCATTTGAGCTTGGCAGTGCTGCGATATCACCTGGTGTTTTGCTGGCTTTGCAACTCACGGCTTTTGACTCCGTCTCAATGAAGAACCGTAGTGTGCAAAAGAGGCGCTGGGGAACAACTCAGTTTTAACACAAAAGCGCATGCTCTGCGACGTCGAAAACGTCATTGACGTTGCGCATCAACTGTGACGTTATGTGCGATACGTCATTCAGAATCAATGACGTTGCTCTTCGGTCTGTTATTTATGCTAAAATAGTCAATTTCATCGATGAAATTCAACATGTTCCCGCTTGAATTTTCGTTTGCAAACATTCAGATATATTGAGTCAGTCCTTTACTTGATGATGAACGTGTAAAATTCAAAATTCAGGTGGACTACAGTACAGGTCACAACTGACATCCCTACGGCTTCGCGTAAGTTACTCGTAAGTTACGCGTAACTCACGGCTTTGGTTTGGCGTAACTCGCCAAAATCGCGTAACTCGCCTCGTAAATCACTGCGTAGCTAGCGAAATTCGCGTAATTCACCGCGTAACTCACCTCGTAAGTTACGCGTAACATAGCTCGTGAGTTGTTGCGTAAGTTACGAGTGACTTACGCGTAACTTATGCGAATTTAGGGATGTCAATTGTGACCTGTACTGTACTTCAGGTTTATTACGGCTAGAAGTAGGGTGCAGTTTCAAACTTAAATGGCAAATAACGTTGGCTTTTTTGTCGTAGTTTTAACTGAGTTGTTCGTCAGCGCCACGTCACGGACTACTTCCTACACTGTGTGGTTTTATTTGTTTCGCTTACCTCAGCAGACTGCCTACAATTTTCCCAGGTCGACTCATCATTTGGGTTGAAGTTGGTTGTGTTACAGAGGTTTCCGGCCATCAACGTGCCGGTCTCATCCGCCACTTCACGGGCGATGCGGAGAGCTTCCCGGTTCATCTCCTCCAGACGATCTTGCCAGCCAATCACACGCATCTTCTCTCGGTTCGCGTAGTACTGAAGACAAATAACAAGATGGCGTATTATTAAACTACCACTATACTTTTTGTCGACAGCTAGCGCCACCGGTGGTAATAGAATCATTCTCCAACACCATAGTTTTGCCTTACGCCCCAGTGTTGGAGAATGTATGCACACGTGGCTACCCTAAGAACAAGAGTAGGCCTACTCTAGGGATGGATCCGCGGGATTTCGGGAAAGAGGGGGCGCATCGTACTAGATACATTGAAATCTGTGGTCAATTTCAATGATTTACGGTACTCCAAATTTCAGAATTTCACGGTCAATTTTAAAGATTTGTCGGCCGGAAGGGGGCGTGCACCGGGTGCACCCCCTTGGATCCGGGCCAGTACTCTACATGAGGCGAGGAGGCGGTGGTTTAACAACATTGTCAATAGATGTCTCCCTTAACATGGGACACGGCATGTTTAGTGCAGGATTGGGAAGGGATACTCTGTCCCTTTAACCCTTTCCTTGGTTGCGACAAGCACCTACTTTTGCTAGACTCGGGACCCAGTCGTTGTGTCGCTCCAGCTGCCGTGCTACACTCCACAAACGACTGGGAAAGCAAGCTGCAAAATCAGCGGCTAGCGTACTGACAACAACAATGGATATGAATGAGTTCAGCCAATCAGAAGCTGCGTCTTGAACGGCCGTCAGCTGCTCGTTGCTAGATGCCAAATCAGCATCGGAACTTTCTTCGAGGTCAAGGACGGTATCCTGGTACCTAAGTTCGATGCTGTGTGCGATAAGCAGTACTTACGGATTTATCAATATCCAGCTAGTGACGTTGAAAAGTTTCTGGACGGGCGAGAGGATCCGGTAAATTACATCATCCACAGAAATAACAACCAATCAAAAGTGTGCCAGATTTTCCCTGGTAGATTGCTTTCGGGCAATTTCATTCGTCGAGATGGGCGTTGTTGTTGTCGGTACGCTAGCCGCTGATTTTGCAGCTTGCTTTCCCAGTCGTTTGTGGAGTGTAGCGCAGCAGCCGCAGCAACACAACGACTGGGTCCAGAGTCTAACTTTTGCTAGAGCGAGTCAGAATTATGTCTAAACTGTCGCTTACCGTAAATGCAAGAGTAACATCACTTCCTGCATGGACGAACTCCTCGTGCAACTCTTTCACCAGATGGGGGTGTTCCAAGACGACCTGTGGCGTGAACGGTCCGGCGCACAGGTAGCCACGCCGCTCGAACTCGAACAAAAAACCCTCTGCTACGATCACGTACTCGCCGTCATTCAGCCGTTCCAATAGACCTGCAACAACAAAATAGTACTTCAGATCTCCATGTCATGCAAAGATAAAGGGCTGTATTCTTGAAGCTAATAAAGGTGCTCTAGTTCGAATTGTAAACATTACGGTTTGTTTATTTACATGGTTGATTATAATAGTTATTTTTCCTCGGGCAGGTGGCAGCACCGTGTATACCAAAACATTAATGATATCTATTTTTATATCTGTCTTGATAAATATTCTTGTAACTGAAATATATTTATGATTTTACACTCAAAAACAAACAAAAAGTTGTGAAAGGTGAGATTTTATTCTATTTTATCTGATTTGTTAGTACCAGAAGTTGACAATAGGTGGCACACCGTAATATTTACAATTCGAACTAGAGCACCTTTAAGCCTGCAGCACACGTCACCACTTTTGTGGCTCATACAGGCAACTTTCGTGGTCGCTACGAAAACGGCCAAGTGTGCTGTGACCAGCAGCGACCACTCACCACGGAAATTCTGTGGCAACCACGAGTTGCCAAAAATCAAACCAGTTTGATTTCTCACCACGAAAATTACTCGTAGTTGCCAGTTGTGGTGATGCGTGGCCATCAGCAGCACACAAGACAACTGAGTGGTGACGTCTGCTGTAAACCAGCAACCGCCACAAAATTGCCGAAAAAAATTGCTGACGAAAAGAAAGTGCCTGAGGAAAACCCCGGTTGGGGTTTTCCTGTAAACCGGCAACCGCCACAAAAATTGCTGATGAAAAGAAAGTGCCTGAGGAAAACCCTGCTTGGATTCGGAGACGACTTTACTTTTACTATTATTTTGTGTGTCATTTTTTTGTGCCCTACGTATGTTGGATATCTGCCGAGTAGAGCTAAATGCCACATTTGGCATGCGGCTCTCAATTCCAAGTTTATTCCAATATTGATATCAAAAGCTGTTGACGAAAATCTATTACAGCTGTGATATCATTACCATTGTAGTGGCACTTATGATAGAACACCCACACAACACGTATTTTCGTTTCAATCCTTGACCTCATCTCATCTGACAACACACACTTGAAACTTCCAAATTTAAAACTTCAAGTGTCTACTTACTGGTACCTCTTCAGTGCCTCAAGTCAAAACAATCAACAGTGATAAAGTTCATATCATGTTTAGCTCTGACGTCAAGAGTGAGGCAGGCACCGGGGGCAGGCAGGATACCACGAGACGAAGGACACAAATCTTTGTCGGACAATGAGGTACCGGCAAACCTAATCCGCGACGTGGCGCTGACTATCAACCTGGTAGGAACTGCGTCATTGAAAGTGAGGCTAACGTTATGAATTCAATCGATGAAGTTGACCATTTTAACGTAAACGACAGGCAGTGATCGACGTCATGGGTTGTGAATGACACAGTTTTTTGTAACGTCAGAATGACGCACAACGCCAGATGACGTTCAACAATCGTAAAGCATGCACACTTGCGTTTTAACCTGGTTGATGATCAGCGCCGCCTATTGTATTGCCGGTACCCCATTGCAATGCTGAACACCAGGCAATCACAAACNAGCCAATGTCAGCTGCTTGGCTGTGAATATTACAAGGGCCGTTATACATGTATACGTGTAACTGATCTCTAGTTAGGGTGAGGTGGGGAAGCTGAGGTACTTCAGCACTGTGTTGTGCGTGGCACTACGAGACAATCTACGTGTAATGCATGTCATCTTAAGGTGACTCAGAAAGGCGTTCGCTGATTGGGCGCATTTTCTCGTGCGCCAAGTACCCCAGCAAATCAGGCGGATGTCCTCAGGGGTTGGTCTGCGGTGACGAAGGGAGCGAGCAGTAAGAACGCCTGATATTCTCAGGATGTCATGAATGGCCCGATGTTGTTACGATCAGAGCCGAATTTGAACATTTCCTTTATCGTGTGTCCATCTGGTGTCAATTTTGGGACAGTGTGACACGGGCTTAAAGGGCTGTATTCTTGAAGCTGCCTTAACTCTTAAGCCTGCAACACACGTCACCACTTTTGTGGCTCATAGAGGCAACTTTCGTGGTCGCCACGAAAATGGCCAAGTGCGACCACTCACCACAGAAATTCTGTTGCAACCACAAGTTGCCAATAATCAAACCGGTTTAATTTCTCACCACGAAAATTACTCGTAGTTGCCAGTTTTGGTGATGCATGGCCATCAGCAGCACACGAGACAACTGTCAGAGTGGCGACGTCTGGTGTAAACCGGCAACCGCCACAAAAATTGCTGACGAAAAGAAAGTGCCTGAGGAAGACCCCGATTGGGGTCGCGAATTCGCGGAATTCGGAGACGACTTTACTTTTACTATCATTTTGTGTGTCATTTTTTTGTGCCCTATGTTGGATATCTGCCGAGTAGAGCTAAATGCCACATTTGGCAGGCGGCTCTCAATTCCAAGTTTATTCCAATATTGATATCAAAAGCTGTTGACGAAAATCTATTACAGCTGTGATATCATTACCATTGTAGTGGCACTTATGACAGAACACCCACACAACACGTATTTTCGTTTCAATCCTTGACCTCATCTCATCTGACAACACACACTTGAAACTTCCAAATTTAAAACTTCAAGGGTCTACTTACTGGTACCTCTTCAGTGCCTCAAGTCAAAACAACAGTGATAAAGTTCATATCATGTTTAGCTCTGACGTCAAGAGTGAGGCAGGCACCGGGGGCAGGCAGGATACCACGAGACGAAGGACACAAATCTTTGTCGGACAATGAGGTACCGGCAAACCTAATCCGCGACGTGGCGCTGACTATCAACCTGGTAGGAACTGCGTCATTGAAAGTGAGGCTAACGTTATGAATTCAATCGATGAAGTTGACCATTTTAACGTAAACGACAGGCAGTGATCGACGTCATGGGTTGTGAATGACACAGTTTTTTGTAACGTCAGAATGACGCACAACGCCAGATGACGTTCAACAATCGTAAAGCATGCACACTTGCGTTTTAACCTGGTTGATGATCAGCGCCGCCTATTGTATTGCCGGTACCCCATTGCAATGCTGAACACCAGGCAATCACAAACGATCAGGGCCGACCACACAGAAAGTCCTCTAGTGCTTTTGTGCACTATCGGACTATGGGAAAATGCGTTTTGACTAACTGCCGATAGGCACCAGTAGTACTATCGGACTTTCTGTGCAGTCAGCTCTGATGACCACCGATCTTCTCGCCAGCCACCACACCACAGACCAGGTGATATCGGTTAGGTTATTTTTTATATTGGGCGTTTATCGCTGGAGAGAAGATTCCACGCGTTACTGTCCAGCGCACACCTGGTGGCAACAGCTAATTTTGCTGTAATGCATACTTTAGTGACAAAAGCAGATCCATGCCTAAAGTATAATTCACCCTAAAGGCGGTAACAGACTGGCACGTAAGCAGCGGGTCAGGAAGCCTTCAACCAATCAGGGAGGCGGTAACACAGACCGAAACTACCGAAGAATCTGATTCGCGGAACGCCTGCACGACGCGTCACGTATGCACCAGTCTGTCACCGCCTTGAGGCCGGGTTCACAATAGAGCTACATGGTACACGGATATGCCGGCAATCAACAGCTTCACAAAGGGTTCATGACCTGATGAAACCTGTTTGCAAGCCGTGTCGTGTAGGTGATGAAGCTCTACGTGAAGCCGGCCTGACTTGTGCAGATTTTCAACCTTGGCACTTTGCCCATGTTGAAGTGAGGGTGAATCATACTTTAAGATCAAAGATAGGGCTGGGTGCACAGAACTGGAACATACACAAAATAGAACTGTGCTAATTACGAAAATGACAACAGTTATCAAGCAAAAATGACAAAGATAGGCTACAGACCTTTCACGTTTGGCGCCATTTCTTCAGTTCCTGTTGTGGCCGCGATTTAGTCCTTTGGTCAAGTTGTCTCACTGAATATGACCAGTGCACCAGAAACCCTCCTTTTATGCCATGAAATTGAGGTCCCAAAGGTGCAAGCCGAGTTCATAAGTCCTCAAATATAGGCCTAACAACTGGTTAAATCTGGTTCGTGTTACAAATTAAAATCTGTCGAAATCAGATAAATTCTCCCAGAACCTAGGGTCAATTTGACGAGTACTTGTACTACGATGTTTGGTAGGCATGATTGACCGTGTGATAGTATAGTAGGCCTAACTGGATCAAACCAGTTTTCGCCACAATCTCATAGAGTGTTGTTGTGATTGTATCGATATTATCAAATTGTTGACAAACACTTCCTTGATGAATGTCAAGGCATAAATCAAATCTTGTATTGTTTTCATCAGATGACACTTACCCTTTTTTTGAATGGGATGACCTCACCCTTATCAACGAAAATGCTCCATCTAGACCTTTCCCACAAAGGTGGTGGCCAACTAGTTTTCCCACATGACGTCGTGGCCATTCATTGTCCAAACATGATTAAAGCGATTTGATTTTTTGTGGTACCTCCCATAGAGAGTGAACCTAGTCTCCAGGCAAAGACGTGCTCCAGTCACATGCAAAACCTGTGCAAATATGCTAACGTGCACTTGGGGACGAGGTTCCATTAAAATGGGTTAATGACATTTTCAAATTCAGTCGGTCAAAATGTACATTTTGTACTATTCACATTGATTTCGAAGCGGTAGATTTTGCAGAATCCTTCTTTTGCCTTTTTCTCAAAACGTCGCTTGATTTCAGGACATGTCAACAAACAACTGTCAACAAACCCCGCGAGCCATTTGCTTTAACACTACCAAAACGCATCCTCTCAGACAATTATTTTACCTAAACTTTTGTGCCGATGGCCGGCTTATGTAAACAACACCTTGGGATTTCCCAGAATATGAAGTGGTGTAGCCCTTCTCAAACAAATCCCTGTACTGCGTTTCTGAAATACATGAAATACCAAAGGTGGCTGCATGTGACTTTTTGTAGGAGCTGGCTCTCAATGGGCAATTAAGCATAGTTCATACTTCAACGCACGACCATCAGCGTCTGACATGCGATCAAAATCTGGACGCCGAATTCGCGGAGTTGATTCATATTCCAGCGAACTTCAGCAATGGCAATGTGTTATGAAATGAGTCAAGTAAGCCGCACAGTATGCACAGCTAAATCACTTCCAGTTCGGCCGAATTTTAGTGCAACCTCGTTTACAGGCGTGCGTAATGTATAGAACCATAGAACCACACATTATAACATCCTCTATCGAGGATCGGGGAATCACCTTGGGGAATCCCCAATGCTGCGTGTAGTCTTGCGCAGCCAGCCGATTATAACCCACCTGTATACTGTGCGGCTTTAAAAGCCTACATGTAGTTCATACTCCACCGCACGACCATCGTCAGCAACCGATAGGCGTCCGATCGTGAGACATGTAATTACAGTCCCGCGATCGCACGCTGATCAAATCGCATGACAGGGTTGGCGTCGAACGCAAGATCGCGCATTGGTCGCCGGTGATGGTCATGCGTCGAGGTACAAACTAGGCTTTACATGCTTTAGTTGCATTATGGTACTATGTTCCCTAAAGAGGGTAGCACGTCGGGTGATATCACAAGTGATCTGATCGCAACTGAGCAAAATCTGTTGTTGGTGCCAGGTGAATGCGTGGAATCTTCTTGCCAGCGGCGATCGACCAATCAAACAATACCAAAACTGATATTGCCTAATCTGCGGTTGCTGGCGAGAAGATTGGTGGCGAGTTATGCAGATCGCTTGCAATATTGCCGTCACCTCATCTGGTGTGCTGCCCCCTTGACAACCATCCTGTGAATCTCAGTTCATTTACGGTCATCCCTTCCCTCGAGCGCAAGAAAGGGAGCCGGTTGTGAAGACCCTGAGTGTGAGGATGCTTGACAACATTCCAACGAGGATTCCTAGACCTAGCCCCTTCACAATTTCAGTGACCGGAAAATAACTGAAGACCAAATTGGCAGTTAGTAAAATGCAAAATTCATGCTTTTATTAGTACTATGTACAATAATACAAATCACAGGACTCGGCCGTGTTCACCGCATTTCAGAGTGCATACTGTAAAGCAAGATAATTTCGCAGCTAAAAATTTTCGCGAATCAAGAATTATAGACATATTCGCAGCAGGTTATTTTCACAAGTCTCTGCCATTTTTTTCAGTTTTTTTTCACGGACCGTATTTATCACAAGCGTGTACTCATATTCGCAACAGGAAATTTTCGCGACTCCTACACTCCCGCGAAATTCGCGAAAATTTCCTGCACACAAAATTTTCCTGCTTTACAGTATAAAATAGTAGGCCTAACCAATGGATGTAATATAAACAAAGGCGTAAAACAATACCGATTGGCTCAAAACATAACTTTCACTCAACAGGGGCATTTAGACGACCAAGCCAAAGAACTGCATTCAGATTCGATCGAATTCGATCCGATCGACCCCCATTCTTACACACACATGTTAATCTGGTCACATTCCGACTTCAAATTACCCTTGTGGAACTCTCCACAGCGAGTGTGGTCAGTGGAGGGAGAAAACCACATCAATGCGCATGCGCGCCGGTAGGATGAATCCGGATTCGGGTCTCATTTTGCGTTTAGACGAGAATTTTAATCTGGTCATATGTGGTTCAATGTGGTCTAATGCGGTCGAATGTGGATTCGGGACCAGCCAAATCGGTGGTTCACTTTAAATCCACATTAGCACCACATTGGGTAGCGTTTACACGCAAGAGTTTTGAACCACAAGCGGATTCGATCGGATCGCATGTGGATTTTTGCCTGTCGTCGAAACGGCCCTAATGGCCGTATTCACAGAGAGTCGATACGAGGCCAGTTCACTAAGTAACCTTCCCTTTTTATGGTACAAAACGTGAGTGAACTGGCCACAAACCGACTGTGCAAAAAGGCCTAAAATTACCTCTATGCTCTAGACCAAGTGACACCAAAATAAAATCCATTAATGTCATGGACCGGAAAAATTGGCCGAACGCAGTGAAAGTCCGATAGTGCTACGGGCGCCTATCGGCAGTTAGTTATGACACATTTTCCCCATTAACTAAACCGCCGATAGGCATCGAAAGCACTATCAGAATTTCTGTGCGCTCGGCCCTGGTAGCAGCCAAACGGTTTAAGCACCATTAAACTTTATGTTCCCTAAATACTTGGATAACTGTAGACCTTTCCAACAAAGATGGCGGTCAAACAGTTCACCCTATCACGACGACGACGAGTCAACGCAGTAGAACACATTGTAATTCGGGTAAGGGTAAACCCCGAAACCAAAACGAGGCTCGTCATGGCAGTGGCCATCTTGATGATCAATCACGGCAAACTGTCAAAAGTTTCCTTGACCAGGCAAAAAACTGTGAAAATGACATATTCACACACCCTGTAGAAAAAAGAAGAACAACGGACCCCACCCGGACACACAACTGAAAATTACCCAAAAAGTTCAATGGCCTCATTCATAAAACACTACATCTTATACGGAGCAATATGTACATTGTAATTTGAATTTGATATCACTTTATGTTTACTATAATTTTGTGTGTCGTTCTTTGTGCTTTATGTAGGTTGTGTGCACATGCTTTCAGTGGAGTCTACGGAAGTTTGGGCAGATTCCTTTTGCGTACTTTGTACCCTTTTGTATCTTTTTTAAAGTTCATCAATAGTGAGAAGTGCATTATCAAAATGCAATCTCATCTTGATTTCCTTCGAAAGTGCAAACATTTGGGCCTCTGCCTGCTGTCCAAACGGCCTATCACTTCAAACAACACCCTGTCTTAACCTGGATTTCCTCCCTAGGGTTTTCTGGGTTCTTGGGGTGGCACTCTAAATGCTGCTTCCCTCTTACTAGCTGACCGTGTCAACAGTGTCTCCCCCC
>NMRB01000637.1:281383-297943 GCA_002633025.1 Notospermus geniculatus
CGTATGTACCGGCACCGTTAAATGCACCCCCCCCCCACCACCACCAAATGTGAGCATTCTGCGGGCGTATCTCAGTATACTGATCTCGCATCAGTCGAAGCAACGCAACCATGCCTTCCAACCACAAAAGGGAGTTAACCATGCAACATTCATCATGACAAAAATGCGGGAAATGGCTAGGCTGCTGTTGGGAGTTCGAAAGGTTGATCCGAAGCTTGTGAATGCTTGACTTTGTGATATACTGACTGTTGACTCATTTGATTCAATCATCACAGCAATTAAGGAAATCTGTGGCCTGTCTTTGAAGACGAATGATTGTGGCCCTAGATTTGATGTACCTTCGTTGGTCCTAAAAATAGGGCACAGCTTAAGGAAATGTTTATGTATGTAACAATAAATGGTCTTGTATTAGGGTACCTTCTTGGGCCTATATCAGTTCGAATTCTTTGGAACTTTAGCAATTGCCAAACATCCTTCGCCTTGTTCACTTCTCTTAGTCTCCATCTCCTTGCCTGGTTCAGATCTGTCCTGAACAACCTGGGACCCTAACGCTACACTCTTAGAAAACAAGAACAAAAGAACCCCTGTGGAGGTATTTCCATTACTACTACCATTTGTAACATGAATTTTTGTATTGTATTATATATATATATCAAGGCAAGTCAGCACAGTTCGGATGGGTCCCAAATGATATAAAAAGCGTTTGGTTTAGCTATTCGGGAGTTGAGTTTAGAGCTCAGTTCAGTTGAGGAGTGCCTGGCACCCCGACTCGTCCTGGTTGTGCTGCCTCTCCAAACACTGACAATAAACTTCACATCACCATACGTTTATTGTTGACTACGCCTGTGGAACTCGTCCACCATACACCAAGACCGAAAGACGTCCCCCGATTGAAGAAAAACGTGGTGCATTTCAACAAGGAAAACAAGGCAAATGTACATGAATCGGGTGACAGCGACAGCGAATTTTCCTTCCGAAAAATGGCCCTACCATACAAAATACAGGTGTGGTTGCTCGATACCTTGGCAAGGAAGCCGAAAAAGGCGAAAGAGGGGGGTTTTGAAGTATACCCCCAAAATTGGCTCAAACTCAAACCTAACCAAGTAGAGTTTTGGGAGGGAGTCCAAGTAATTGGTGTGGATACTGGAGTGATTTTCAAGATTCCGCATGGAATAAGGGAGGAAGTTTTCAGCCAACCCCGTACACTAAAGCATAGGGGAATAGAAGTCATCCATCAAATTATCCCCGCCGAGCAAGAAAAAAAACTAGTAGTATTCCTAAAGAACAACTCGGACGACCGCAAAACCATCTACACATTTACGCCCATTGCGAGAATAGTCTTTACGAAGACTCCGTACGTTACCCTTGTGTATGCTTGATCAGTTGATGTAGTACTACACTGTTAAAAATTTCTGTAATGACTGCTACAGGTACTATTTCTGTAAAATAGAAATGTTTAAGGGGGCGGTGTCATTTTACAGGACTAATATTTTTTCACAGATTCGGTAATCCCAGGATGTTAGAAAGTGCTTGCGCCTTACATGTAAGGCTGTTCTGTGATGCCCCCACCGCTAGAGTTTGAACAAATTGCCAAAGATATTGGTGTTATTTGTCATTATTTTCATGAAAGGCAAAGGTTATAAACAAATGTAACCTTATAAATACAAAGTATACAATGTATTTAACATGTGTTGTAAGCGGCATTTTAAGGACTTGTGTATTTCTACTACTTTAATGACATTTTGCAAAGGTCTTTTGTTTCAGTTGAAATAACAGGAAATTTGCCAATTTTTCATTCTTATAATCTACATGTAGTTTAACCTCTTAACTAATCACCCTGTGAAAATGGGTTCTGTCACTTTATTATAAATAATCAAAAATTTATTTGATACAATTCAACGTTAAGTATACAGCCCCTTTCTGTGTTTCCGATATTTTTCGTGTGCTCATTTTCCAAGGTAAGTGCTTTGTCTCATATAGGTAGTGTAGTGTATTTTTTACTCCGATTTGAAGTACACTATTCAGACATGTCAGGCCTTAGGTAAGAACACGAGGTTCCATTCCTCGTAGTCCAAAAGTTAGCATGTATGCCTATACGTTATGTAGTCGGTATCGAACTGGAAATATTTAAATCAGCCGCTAGTTTATTTGCTACGACAAAGGCATGCATCGTTGATGACACTGTGCCTTTTCCGTTGTTTCAGATAAGCCATGGCATCTAACATGTACGACATTTCAAGCCAAGAAATGATGGCGACACAGCGACCTGGCAATCGACATGGGTTTATATAATATCTTCGCCATATGGTATAGCGTAGGCGGGTTTTGTGAATGGTACCCCCCCCTCCCATCAGAGTGTGGCCATCTGGTGTAGCCTACATTCTGGTTTTGTTAATGGTATCNCTTTGTGAATGGTACCCCCCCCCCATCAAAGTGGGCCATCTGGTGTACAGCCTATCTGCAGCATTCGGCCACTGCATACTTACAAACCCAAGACGACTGCAGTAATTGTGGCTGCAGCCATTCCGGCTGGAAGGATGATTCTGTTACAGAAAGGAAAGTACCTGCATCATGTTTATGGAAATGGGACGGTTACATGTATCTTCCTTCCCGTTTATAGAATATCTTCACCAAGTGTTCGAATGATGGCGGCAATAAAGGTAACGATTACAATTGACTTTAAACAGCATATATGTATGTACCGGCATCATTAAATGCACCCACCACCACCACTACCACCAAATGTGAGCATTCTGCGAACATATCTCGGTATACTGATCTCGCATCAGTCGAAGCAACGCAACCATGCCTTCCAACCACAAAAGGGAGTTAACCATGCAACATTCATCAGGACAAAAATGCGGGAAATGGCTAGGCTGCTGTTGGGAGTTCGAAAGGTTGATCCGAAGCTTGTGAATGTTTCACTTTGTGATATACTGACTGTTGACTCATTTGATTGAATCATCACATCAATTAAGGAAATCTGTGGCCTGTCTTTGAAGAAGAATGATTATGGCCCTAGATTTGATGTACCTTTGTTGGCCCTAAAAATAGGGCACAGCTTAAGGAAATGTTTATGTATGTAACAATAAATGGTCTTGTATTAGGGTACCTTCTTCGGCCTATATCAGTTCGAATTCTTTGGAACTTTAGCAATTGCCAAACATCCTTCGCCTTGTTCACTTCTCTTACTCTCCATGTCCTTGCCTGGTTCAGATCTGTCCTGAACAACCTGGGACCCTAACGCTACACTCTTAGAAAAACTTTACAGAAAAAAATTAAAGAAATAGCGGTGACATCCTTGTTGATCCAACGCATAAACTTTCTATTCGTTAGCGATAAAAAGAAATGGCGAGCAAGAAAGAACAAGAAGTAGTCTGTATCGAGTCCAGCGATGAGAGGAGACACGAACAAAAGAACCCATGTGGAGGTACTTCCATTACAAGATTGAAGAAATTGGCTCGAGTGTTCGGGGTCATATATGTCCCCCCCAAAACAATGTAACGAAGCATGTATATAATCACCTTATCACTGTAAAATTATCTGCACTGAGTATTGCCCTGGTGGCCCTGCCTGTGCGGCCATATCGATTTAGCGGAACCTGCGGAAACTACGGAAACTAACGGAAACTGGTCTGGAGGCGTGCATCTTAAACTATGGGGGCGCCAAAGAGATAAATATTGATCTGTTGAGAATATAAAATGTCAATTTAGTTGAAAACTAACGATAACTGGTCATCAGGCGTGCATCTTAAACTATATGGCACGCCAGTGAGAAAAATATTGATCTCGGCTTCAGTATAAAATATGAAAAAATATATAAGCTTATAGAATGCTTGAATGGCATTTTAGAAAGGTTTCGAATCACTAGTCCATTTTTGACTAGACTTATTTAACACGACGTTTCCACCAGACGTTCCTGGTCGTTGTCAAGTGTACAACCCTGATTCTCAGTGAGATTCCCTGCATGTCTACATAGCAGTGTTTTTAAAGAAATACGGTGTTTTTACAGAAATACAGTGAATAGTGATACTATTGTGCAGTAAAATAATGATGGCTGGGGATATTTACCCGACGGTCGGTCCCGCAGGTAATGAATTTCGTCTTGCAGAAACGACGGTCGTTTCCGCAAGTAAATAGCCTATGCTGTCTTGCAGACCCGACCGTCGTTTCCCCAGTACAGAGCTTTTCTTGCGGCCCCGACGGTCGTATCTGCAAGCCTAATTTAATATCTTCGAGCCCCGACCCGTCGTGGCTGCAAGGCCAAATTATCAGCTACGAGACCCGACCGTCGTTTCCCCAGTGCAGAGCATTTCTTGCGGCCCCGACGGGCGTATATGCGTGCAGAATGATTTTTTCTTCGTACCGGTACAGTGACCGTGATGTACAATTTTCTGCACCGTAACTTCAAGTGCGCACTGCAAAGGCCTAAAATGATAATCGGAATGGTCAGTTTAATTTTTTTTGGACGGGGTCCATTGTCCCCATATTCTCCTTTTACAGTTTATGTTGACAGCTGCTGTCTGATGAAAAAATATTTTTCAGAGGTCTAGGGGCCTAAATTTTTTTCATCATTTCGACTCAAGAATGCAAGGTTTTGTTCACCATTTTCTGACAGTCACGCGGGGTCGATATTGATAACAAATCGACAAGAAAAAATAAAACTACAAAAAAATAGCTGTTGTGACGGGATTCGAACCCGCGGTCTTCAGTTTGATAGCCACGCACGCCAACTAGGCTGCTGGGAGCTATGCGTTCATTTGGGGAATCATTAGAGTTATAGCTGACTGAAAACATACGTCGCGTAGGCTCCCCAAGAATTTTCATAACTGGAGACATGACTGATTGAGATTTCAGTCGGTTCCACAAGGAAATTCCATGAATTGGAGACCCGACTGGTTGAAGTTTCAGTCGGGTCCGCAAGAAAATTTTATGAACTGGGGAACCGACGGTCGGGTATATATCCACTGCGAATAATGATACCATGTGTGCAGTTATACGGCCCTTGCACGAGGCCATGATGAACCGAAGCAATACTGCATGCCACGCTATGGGCAGTCGACAAGAAGCCCTTGGTACGCGGAAAAAATCCCCCCGGAAAAAATCCCCCTGGAAAAAATCCACCCAGAAAAAATCCCCCTGGAAAAAATCCCCCCGGAAAAAATCCACTTTTTGGTAAAGTAGGAAAAAATCCCCCCGGAAAAAATCCCGCTTTTGGTCAAGTAGGAAAAAATCCCCCCTTTTGGTAAAGTAGTTTGGAAAAAATGAACTTCACTGGTAGGATTTTTCAGATTACGAAAGCCCAGTAGTCTCATTATGAAGTCAGGTTCACAGATTTGTGCACCTGATCACATTGTTCTTGATTTTTAAAAAATTTATTTGTGACCAAGTTTGGCAAAACCCGCCCAAAGTCGCTGAACACCACAAGGTTATGGGTTACATAGTAGGGAGTCAGTGTTATCACAATAAAAAGACGACGGCCTGTTAGTGCCAGCCTTATCAATTGTGTAACAAAGATCAGGTATGATCAAGGCCTACCGGTATGTCACCCCCCAGTGACTTTGGCCGGGTCTTCACAGACCCCGGTGTGACAGGAATCAAAGGCTGTCTGGACTCAAATAGATATACAGCTTCGACTTATAACAATAAAATAGACGACCAAAGCCCAGCGCAAACCAATTAAAGCATACCAGGTATTATACTTCACTACCAGTGAAATATACATAAGGCAGACTTTCCTGGGGGATTTTTTCCTACTTTACCAAAAAGGGGGATTTTTTCCTACTTGACCAAAAGGGGGATTTTTTCCGGGGGGATTTTTTCCTACCTTACCAAAAAGTGGATTTTTTCCAGTGGGATTTTTTCCGGGGTGATTTTTTCTGGGGGGATTTTTTCCAGGGGGATTTTTTCCGGGGGGATTTTTTCCTACATTCGAAGCCCTTGAATGATCCTCCCAAGCCCTTTCCAACTATAGACTGCAAGTCTGTCACACTCCAGTTTATCTATCCCCACGTCCTTCCCTTATTCAAACAGCAGCATGACTAGTTTTATGTATAAAAACTGGTACATTTATGATATTAGGCCAGTTTCCGTAGTTTCCGTTAGTTTCCGTAGGTTCCGTTAAATCGACATGGCCGCCTGTGCAGGTCCACCAGGATCTTCGTTCATACCTGTAGTAGGTTGGTTGCCAGCCAATGAGTTAGCTTGTGTTGGCAACAACCACGGGCTGTTTCGTTTATGTTGGCAACTACCATTTGTAACATGAATTTTTGTATTGTATTATATACAGTAAACTCGAGTTTAAACCACCGGTTCATAAGCACACCCACAATCGAAATGGGAGTGAATAAAACATAACAACTATTACGCTGAATGGCTGGAATTGCTTGTACAACCACGTGATGGAATGAATAGTTGCTTAAGGCCTAGGGTGAAACTGACCCTACTTTGGGTGTGCTTATGAACATAATGAACCGGTGGTTTAAACTCGAGTTTACTGTATATATATTAAGGCAAGTCAGCACAGCTCGGATGGGTCCCAAATGATATAAAAAGGGTTTGGTTTAGCTATTCGGGAGTTGAGTTTAGAGCTCAGTTGAGTTCATGAGTGCCTGGCTATACCCCGTCTCGTCCCGGTTGTGTTGCCTCTCCAAACACTGACAATAAGGACCCCACAACACCATACGCTTATTGTTGACTACGTCTGTGGAACTCGTCCACCATACACCAAGACCAAAAGACGTCCCCTGATTGAAGAAAAACGTGGTGCGTTTCAACAAGGAAAACAAGGCAAATGTACATGCATCGGGTGACAGGGATGGCGAATTTTCCTTCCGAAAAATGGCCCTACCATACAAAATACAGGTGCGGTTGCTTGATACCTTGGCAAGGAAGCCGAAAAAGGCTAAAGAGGGGGTGTCTGAAGTACATGTATACCCCAAAAATTGGCTCAAACTCAAACCTAACCAAGTAGAGTTTTGGGAGGGAGTACAAGTAATTGGTGTGGATACTGGAGTGATTTTCAAGATTCCGCATGGAATAAGGGGAGAAGTTTTCACCCAACCCCGTACACTAAAGCATAGGGGAATAGAAGTCTCCATCAAATAATCCCCGCCGAGCAAGAAAAAAAACTAGTAGTATTCCTAAAGAACAACTCAGGCGACCGCAAAACCGTCTACACATTTATACCCATTGCGAGAATAGTCTTTATGAAGACTCAGGCAAGCAAAGGGTCAAAGGGTCAGGCAAGCATTTTGGGCACCTAACGAGGCTATGGGACCTCTATGTGCACTCTCCTAACTTTTTGAAATGGCTTTAAGATGGCTGATGCCTCCAGAAAATTCCAGGAATTTTTCTGAGTGAGAGAGGACTGTTCGTCACTTGCACAGCCACTGCAACACCTACAAGAAGGCTATTTATGTTCTTCCAACGGTAACAACTGATACGGTAAGTACATTTGGCATTTTCGGCGACTCCAGGGACAGACGTGCCTGCTGTTTAAGATGGCCGATGCCTGTGGAAAATTCCATGATTTCCCTGAGGGAGAGAGGACTGTTCGTCACCTGTACAGCCACTGCAACGCCTACAAGAAGGCTATTTATGTTCTTCCAACGGTACCAATTGATAATATCGTACCTCAAGAGAGAATCCGTGAATATGATTGGCCCAGACGCGTCACGTGAGCGGTGAACATTTTTCAATGTCTCCCGCTCAAGATGCAATGTCCACCGCTCACGGAAAACAAAATGGCGGACGTTTTTTCGTTTGCTCGCTTCGAATATTTGAAGTCGCATATTAGGCTATCGAGCGCCGATTAAATCCTATTCTGGTGTCGATTGGCGTAGTATCAGCATGTTTACCACCAATACATCCAAAAGGCTGAGTGGAATAGAGGGAATAGCATGTTCAACAGTCATAAAATGCTAGGCCTAGGCCACCGCGGTCCGCACAACAACCCAGCGATGTCAGCGACAGCGCCAAGTTCAATCGCAGCAGCTCTAGGCACGTGCAATGCAATGGACTTCAAATTTACCAGTAAGCCTACTGTTACGCAATGTAGGCCTAACAGAATGATACTACATGTAGGCCTATGTCACATTTGGAAGAATACCACGTTTCCTCCGTCATTTAACTCACACATAGGCCTAGGCCTAGACTAGCACACTCAGCCTTCACCAACACTGACCAAGGAATTTTTTTCCAAATCGTGGTTGACCATGATCCGTCTGCACGCATTCCGCCGCTGCCGGGCACAGCCGCAGAGACGAGTTGGGACATGTAGGCCTACATCGGTACGATATAGAAAATGGCACCCTTTCATGTCGGGGGACAGACCGAAATGTCACCCCTCGAAAAAACATTGTTAACCTCGGCGGCCTCGGTCAACAATGTTTTCTCGGGGTGACATTTCGGTCTGTCCCCCTCCATGGCGGGCGCCATTTTCTTATTGTAAGTAGAGTTTTGGGAGGGAGTCCAGATACTTAAACATCCATATGTATGCAATAAACAGAGTCAGCATCTTCATGATGAAAACACTTTAATTGTCAGCTCAAGGCATGTTATATTTCCTCAACATTTTATAAATTATTTATTTGTTTGTATACAATCTTTGAATTACCTGCATAAATAAGTGTCTTCGTATAATTTGCTGTTCAGTCCAAAATGTAAAGTCACCTGAAGAGGGTTTGAATTTGTGAACCGAAATCAATCGTGAAGTGTAAATAAAGTGTTTTTTCATCGTGTAGATGCTGACACTGTTACATATGGATGATATTGTAAGTACCCTCATTTGGCATTTTCTGCCACTCAAGGGACAGACGTGCCTGCTGTTCAAGATGGCTGATGCCTCCAGAAAATTCCAGGATTTTTCTGAGGGAGAGAGGACTGTTCATCACTTGCACAGCCACTGCAAAACATACAAGAAGGCTAGTTATGTATGTTCTTCCAACGGTACTGATATTGTAAGTACCCTCATTCGGCATTTTCCGTGACTCCAGGGACAGATGTGCCTGCTGTTTAAGACGGCCGATGCCTGTGGAAAAATAGGATTTCCCCGAGGGAGAGAGGACTGTTCATCACTTGCACAGCCACTGCAAAACATACAAGAAGGCTAGTTATGTTCTTCCAACGGTACTGATATTGTAAGTACCCTCATTCGGCATTTTCCGTGACTCCAGGGACAGATGTGCCTGCTGTTTAAAGCCTGGCGCAGATCGACCTTGCGACTGGATGCACCTGCAATGCCGTTGCCGGCAATGGTTGCGACTGGCTGAAAACAGTTGCAACTGATCAGTTGCACAAACAGGTCGATCTGAGCGGCCCGGCAACGCTATTGCCGACCGTTGCAGGTAGTTGCAATCAGTTGCACATGTTCTACTCGTTGCCGACCATTGCATCTAGTTGCATTCAGTCGCAGTCGATGTGCGCGCTCTGGCAATGAATTTCCTCGTTTGTGGTGCACATTAGACTGGTTCGTAGTCCCAACTGGCTCCGATGTTGGGACCGGGAACCAGTCTAGGTGCACAGCCATTTTGAATGTTTATCACATGACTCCCGAGTACGAGTTGTCCGTTCGGAAGACATCGACAATTTCCGTGTAGCATTCAGTTCAGTTGCATGTGTCGATGTGCGCGCTCCGGATTGAGACTGGTTTGTGCCACTTGTTGCCGCAATGACCAGTCGCAATCGATGTGCGCTGTCCGCTCACATCGACAGCGACTGTTGCAGGTAGTTGCATCCAGTCGCAAGGTCGATCTGCGCCAGGCTTAAGACGGCCGATGCCTGTGGAAAATAGGATTTCCCTGCTGGAGGAAGAGATGACTGTTCATCACCTGCACAGCCACTGCAACACCTACAAGAAGGCTAGTTAGGTTCTTCCGACGGAACCAACTGATATTGTAAGTACCCCTCATTCGGCATTTTCCGCGACCAGAGAAAGACGTGCCTGCTGTTTAAGATGGCCGATGCCTCCAGAAAATTCCATGATTTCCCTGAGGAAGAGAGGACTGTTCGTCACCTTATGCCCTTCTGTTCTCTTTTTGGCCAGTTGTAGAATGCTCTATTCTACAACCCAAGAGTGCCGTCATCAATATTTTTTATAATATCGATTAAACTAGACCGACGTCCTCATCTAGTTATCTTGAAATTGAACTCTTCTTCGACTCAAGGACTAAGGTTATCTACCTAGTGCTTGGACACTTCCCTTCACTTAGTGGCTCAGAAGAACTCATAGGCCTACAGGTATATCAACTATTTATGAACAAGTAATTGTGGTTGAACAATGTTACTGTTATCAGCTGCATAGCCTTTGGACATTTCAAATTTAAATTACTAGCCATATATTAAGGAATTCATATATTTGGACATTTTAAATATTTTTTCACTGGGGATATTTATTTCATATATTTGGACATTTTAAATATTGTTGCACTTGGGATATTTGTTTCATATATTTGGACATTTTAAATATTGTTGCACTTGGGATATTTGTTTCAACGGGAGTTGAAATTTGCCAAAGGAGGGAGGAGTGTAACATAGCACTCACTCATATATTTTGTAGAGATGAACAGAATCATAGAAGAGCAGGGAAATATAACATATGAAGAGAGTGAGCAGCTCCAGTGAGGAGCTGATGGGGCGTTCCAGCGTCTCAGAGTATTGCGAGATGAGCAACAACGTCGTGAAATGGAGACTCGGATGGATGAGGATGTTCTTCCCATGACGCAGATCGATAATATGATGCGATAGCAGCAGAAGCATCATCATCAAGACATAGAGATTGAGATGGACGAAGATGAACTCCCGTTGACGCAGATCGATGCGATGATGCGACAACATGAGGACAGGGAGACAGGTTTAGTTGCCGGACATGTACACTCATGGTCAAAAGTTTATGGACACTAGTTTTCCCCCGTTTTCTCAAAAACTACTGGGGCTATAATGCCACAACCACCATCAAAATGTAGAAAAATTCCTTGGCTATCAGATGTTAGTTTTGTTCACAGATATTATGACGTAATGATGACGGTTAGGATGTAATTTCTAAGACCACCTTTTTTCAACTTTTTGGTTATCACTTTTTTCCCGTTTTTTTCTCAACACTGTCAGTCAGGCCAATATCTGTGAACAAAACTAACATCATCAATTTCTCTACATTTTGGTGGTGGTTGTGCCATTTAGTTTTTGAGAAAACGGGGGAAACTGGTGTCCATAAATTTTTGTGTACATAATAATAATGTTCAAGCCGCAATGCCCGAGATTATTGAAGATGTGGAGGTTGGCATCCAAAGAGGGGGATTGATTCAGCAACAACAACAACAACCTATCGAACCTGTAGTTGATGTAGTGGTAGATCAGCATCCAGCAGAATCAGTTTGTCTATGCGACAGAACTTCCTCCCGTCGTGATTCTTTAAAGGCACAAGAAAATTCATGATAAGGGCAAGGGTTTTCAGTGTAGGCATTGCCCCAAGCAATTTAAGCGTTTAGATGTGTGCAAAAGGCATGAAGACACAGTACATAAAAGAGGTAGGCCTAACGAAGCTACACCACACCGTGCTAGAGATGTAGATTTTCCTTGGTTGTTTTGCGGTCAAAGCTTTTTTACGGAACTTGAATTGAAGACGCACAACCGCAGAGTGCATGCAGATGATCGTGCAACGACGACAAGCCGAAATCGAGGCATTGAATAATATGATAGAGTCCGGCGAGCTGTGGACGAATGAAGACGGAGAAGTTGACGAGGAACTTCGTGAAGTCTACCAAAGGAATATGCGCGTGATCCAAATGGATCATCAGTTCGGTGAGGTGCAGTGCAACCCGTACGTGATTGATCTTGATAAAAGTCGACGAACTGGTGAGTTGTTTCAACATGTTCAAGATAACCTTTGTTTCTCCCACTTGCTTGCTTTATTTAGAAAACGAAAGGGACATCCTAAATGCACCCGAGTTCCCGACAAAGATGCTCGCCAGATGCTTGCTCAGTGGTGGGCCGACAGCGGCGAACGAAAGCGAGAGGGGGAGGAGTTCAAAGGTCTTGAATTCAATAAAATTCCAAAAGCTGAAGACGTTTTCAAAACCAATATCAACGTACTGGCAATGGAAGATGATGGTGTGTGCCAGATAATCCACAGATCAGAGGCGAAATACAACGTTATTTATTTGAACGCCTTTGAAAATCACCTCAGTCTCATCGGACGTCACTCGTTTCTGTCAGAATTGGAAGTGTAGAATCTGCGGAAAGTTTTTCTCATATATGTCCAAACTGACGAGACACGAACGTTCATGCGATGAAGCATCGGGTCTCCAATATCCGGGTGGCTTCAAACATGCATCAAAAACAGTATTTGATGAGATGGATTCCATTGGCGTTCATGTACCTTGGGAAGATAGATTTTATTCTTAGCTGTTGAAAGCATGTCAACAGCTAAGCTAACCGCTCATCGTCCGGTTAGCGTGTCAGTTTGTTCAAATGTAGAAGGACACATGGAGCCCGTATGCTTCGTCGACACAAACGCTAGTCAGTTGGTAAAAGATATGCTTGGGTATATGCTGAACATTTCAAAACGCGCAGATGAAGAAGTGTCAATTTCAAAACATGCAGATGAAGAAGTCTCAACAACGTTGTCGCTCGCTTTCCAGTCATTACAAAGTTTTATTCTCCAATATCCGGGTGGCAATAATATCCGGGTGGCTTCAAACACGCATCAAAAACAGTATTTGATGAGTTGGATTCCATTGGCGTTCATGTACCTTGGGAAGATATTTTATTCTTATTTTATAACGTTCGATTTTGAATCCCTACTTGAGTCATGCCAAGTAAATCAACCAGCGGGTGCGAAATTAAAGTGGGTAACTGCTCATCGTCACGGTTAACGTGTCAGTTTGTTCAAATGTAGAAGGACACACGGGACCCGTATGCTTCGTCAACACAAACGCTAGTCAATTGGTAAAAGATATGCTTGGGTATATGCTGAACATTTCACTAACGCACAGATGAAGAAGTCTCAACAACGTTGTCACCTGCTTTCCAGTCATTACAAAGTTTTATTCTCCAGGATGATGACATACAAAGAGAGAAAGCTAATGCTGAAGAAGAACTCGATCCCGTCGCCGACATGGAAAAATTGGCGAGAAGTCTATTCGGGAAGCTCTCTCTCTACGCAAGTCAGATTCCCGTGTTAGGTTTCATCAGCGCGAAATATGATTTGAATTTAATCAAAGATGAGCTCTTGAAGGAAGACAGCATGGAAGATAAGGAAAATCTTCACATATCGAAAAGGACGAATGCGTACACATCAATCGCAACACCTTCGCAGCCTTCTGTTTAGTCATTATTATGTTAATACACTGCCGCACCCTCATATTTCATTTATTTCAATGTACTTTTGCATAGGGATGGACTCTAATAATAGGCCAAGAGCCTTCTTGAGAATCCCCAGTTATATCTACTGTATACGAGTTTCTTAGATGAAATAAAATATGTGTTTAATAATAATCGCAACACCGTCGTTAAAGTTTCTCGATGCTTCCAGCTTTGTAGACGATGCTTTCCTCAAAGCGTATGACTGCGCAGCCCGGAAATCCTTCTTCCCATATGAATGGTTTGATAACGAAGAGAAGCTTCAGTACCCTCACATGCCACCGTACGAGAGCTTTTACTCTTCGCCGAAGGGGGCCAACGAAAATTTGGAAAATTATAAATCTCTAGAGACGTTGTGGAATGAAGAAGGTATGGAGACTTTCTCCGACTTCCTCAAGTGGGGCAATAACTTGGATGTAGGCCCATTTGTTGAAGCCGCTTCAAAAATGCGTATGTTTTACGTTGAAAAGGGTTTGATATCTTTAAACGTGCTATCTCGGTACCCGGAATTGCTGGACAGATGGTCTTCGCCAGCATGGACAAATCAGTCCACTTCAGTCTCTTTGATGAAAGGAATGCTGATCGACATCAAAAAATTAAGCAAAATATCGTCGGGGGGCCCTCAATTATTTTAACAGGTACCATAAAGTTGGCAAAACAATGAAATGGTCCATGGACCATGTGCTCACTGGGTTGGACATAATAGTCTAATGACAGAGGGAGGTACTAGTACATATCAGTTATGAGCAATCTGGGTCAAGTCATTCCCAGAAAAGACTTTCATGATTTTTGTGTTATGCCACCTGGCGGCCATATTACAGTACAGGTCACAATTGACATCCCTAAATTCGCGTAAGTTACGCATAAGTCACTCGTAACTTACGCAACAACTCACAACCGTAACTTACGAGGTGAGTTACGCGAATTTCACTAGGTACGCAATGATTTACGAGGCGAGTTATGCGATTTTGGCGAGTTACGCAGTGAGTTATGCGAAACCAAAGCCGTAAGTTACGCATAACTTACGAGTAACTTACGCGAAGCCGTAGGGATGTCAATTGTGACCTGTACTGTAGATGTCCGATCAGGCGGCAACTTCACATGCACATAAAGGTCATCTGCACGGGGCCACATAGCACATTGGAGCGCTTTGGGTCAAGTCGTTCCTGAGTTACAGCACTTTGATGATTTTCGGGTTACGCCACCTGGCGGCCATATTGGATGTCCGATCGGGCCGAAACTTCACATGGACATAAAGGTCATCTGCAGGGGGCCACATAGCACATTGGAGCGCTTTGGGTTAAGGCGTTCCTGAGTTACAGCACTTTGATGATTTTTGGGTTACGCCACCTGGTGGCCATGTTTGAAGTCAAATCAGGCCGAAATTTGACATGCATGTAAAGGTCATCTAGATGGAGGTAAATATCAAATTTGAGCACTCTGCGTCAAGCCGTTCCTGAGTAATAGCACTTACTTGATTTTCAGGTTACGCCACCTGGTGGCCATATTGGATGTCGAATCAGGCCGTAACTTGGTATTTTTTAAGGTACCCCTCCTATGATAAAAATTTGAAGATGATCCAGTCATTAGTTCAGGAGTTATTGTACTTTTTGTGTTTTTGGTTTCCGCCACCTGGTGGCCAAACTGAGAGTTGAATCGGACCGAAACTTGGTGTCGTGGGTCATCTGACCTAGGGGTATATATGTACCAAGTTTCAGATCAATAGCTCCAGCGGTTACGAAACGTGCCCTGCTAACGGACAACGACGGCGGACGACGGACGCTGCACCATCGTAATAGCTCACCCCAGTGAGCTAAAAATCCGGGGTGGGGACAACACGTGCGAGAATATTGTGGGCTACGACGCCAACGCGTTGTATCTGTGGAGTTTTGGAGAGGACATGCCAGTCGACTCTTTCATCAGACGGAGAAGTGACAACGATTTCAAAATTGAACGCAGGGACCACTATCTGTCTGCATTTCGTTGGTTGGATTACTATGCCAAAACTAATGGCGTAACTGTCCAACACGGAATGAACGGTCAGGAAAAGAGGGGGGGTCCTTACCCGGTGGACGGTTTTTGTTCAGAGACAAAGACTGTCCTTCATGCAGTTTGACGGATGCTTCTGGCACGGGCATGAATGCAAACTGACCGCGAATCAGTTTACCGACCCTCGGACGAAGGAAATAATGCGAAAACCTGCTACCAGGACAAGAAGACTGAAGGAATTTTTTGACAGTTATAGGAAACCGACGGAAAAACATCAGACATAACCAAAGACAAAATAACAGAACTCGTCAAAACCGACACACTGTTCGGTATGGTCGAATGCGACATCAGTTCCGGACAGGTTGAAGTTTCAGGAAATGACTCCCATTTTTAAAAACATCGACATTCCGTTTGAGGCTATCGGGGACTACATGCAAAAACATGCCGAGACTCATGGGCTCTCGTAAAAACCAAGACGGTCGCTGATTGGAAGCATGATGGGCAATAGGATATTGATGGCTACTCCACTCTTGCGCTGGTATTTCCAGCAAGGTCTCGGAAGTGACCAAAATTTATGAGGTCATAGAATGCAAAAGAACCGCCTGCTTCCAGTCATTTAATTGTGGATGAAGTCAGCATCGCTCAGCGTGAGGGTGATCAAAACCCGAAGTACGCTATAGTCGCCGATACCAGATATAGTATTTAAGTGCATCCGCGGCCTTGCCCCTGCCTATTTGAGTGACATGTTTCAGATTCACAGGCCATCTAGGACCCTTCGATCGGGATCCGGTATAAACCTTGTTGTGCCATTTACGCGGTCGATGTTGGTGTTTGTGCCATTTACGCGGTTGATGTTGGTGTCTGAGCGGTCATTCTCTGTGGCAGGGCCAAGGCTGTGGAATGCACTCCCACACACATATAAAAACTGGAACAGGATTTTGTTCCTGAGCGCTGAAACGCTGGCGCACTGGAACACAAACGCCCCGACGCCGCGTCTTGGAACAGGATTTTCTTGTTCCGTAGCGCCAGCTCCCGGCGCTATTCCAGCGCTATGGGACAGAATCGCCCGTCGCCGCGTCTTGGTACATGATTTTCTTGTTCTGTGGCGCCAGTTTTACAGCGTTATAATTTCTCGGCGCTGTGGGACAGAATCGCCCGTCGCCGCGTCTTGGAACATGATTTTCTTGTTCCGTGGCGCCAGTTTTACAGCGCT
>NMRB01000638.1:2443-25012 GCA_002633025.1 Notospermus geniculatus
CATCTGGTTCTCACCAGTCTATCTGTCCTGACGGTCATCTAGCCTGGTTCGAATCCACCACATTTCCCGTTTCTGAGGTGGTGACAGCCTCAGCCAATCATCGGGGCGCGAAGGAAAATCGACGCGCCAATCAAAATCCGTGTTACAAAATTCGAGCGTTAAGAGCAAAGAAAGTGTCCAACGGTGATTTGTTTCGCAAGTTCTGATTGGCTCGGAGGCGGGGTCAAGTAGGGGTTAGGTTCATTAATAATTTATGCATTAACGGAAAAGATGACACGATTCGGACAAGGCTAAAGACGGAGTTCATACGGAGTCGATAGCCTTGTTTGGACAAGATGGATAGGGAAGGAACGCCGTGCCCCTTTCACTGGAAGATTGCATTTTCTGTCTCTCTCCCTCAGTGTTTTTCTTGCCAATATTTGGTTTCCAGACAATAATTCAAAATAATTCAAAAATATTGCCAATGGCACTGTGCCCGCTTGGCTTGAAGCACAGTGGTGGGAATCATCAACAACCCCATAAAAGCCATTTAGGTACAAACATGCCAAATTGCCATATTAATCTCTTGACTAAGAACATGCAAACCATTAGAAAAAGAACCAATTTTGTAATTTCAGGCGAACTTTGACCTCTGTGACCCTGAAAAGTAGGTCAAATTAAAAACTCGGGTACTATATCTTATGTATCCTTATTAGATATACCCATGAAAAAAAATTGACAAAAATCCATCTCTTGGTTATGGAGAAATATCACTTTCAGTGATTTTGGTTTTGGCCCCCTAGTGGCAAAGTCAAGAATCAGATTTCACCGAAAGTTTGTTTGTAAGTTGCTATAACCTAGGTACATGTGTACAAACTTTCAACATGATAGTTCAAACCATTATCAAAATATAGCCCTTTGAAATTTTTCACAAAACGCCCCCTGGAGGCCAAAATAGGAATCCAATCGTGCTCAATGGGCTAACCAAGACATACATCACTGCAAAATTTGTATTTGTAAATAGCGGAAAGAATCAATTGATTTTTGTTGCGCGGCAACTTAAAATATGGCTGCCAGGTGGCCATCTTGGTCACGGCCATGCATTAACGACCTGTAGGCCGTGAATCTGAATTTCCACAAAACTCGCATGAAAAATTTGACGGCGGGCGTCAGCGACCCTCCAAAATGAAGGCCGCGCTGACCCTCCAGCCGTATTGTACAATATTATCGTATGTCTTCGCTGATATTGATATATATACATGTATAAAGAGTATACTTGCGAGATATCCCCTTGAGATCGGTGTGATTATGTATCATTAGCTGTCAAAGAGAACCATTTTGATGTACCGTGCCGGCTGTCATCAAAAATGTATGAGACCACGTCAGTTATGTCGCTGTAGGTTAGTATCTCCGACTATAAACTCTATGGGCCATATCCATAAATGGTGTTTAGCCTAATCAGCGTACAAATTCTGCATTACACAGGTTAAAGGCCTAGAAAACTATTGTTCTGCCTTCTCCATGCTGCCTGATCTCTGGCATTTACCCACAAGATGATCACACGCGTCTAACTTTCAGGCGGCTCAGTGTGGGAGGACAAAAGAAAGTGTTGGACAAATTCCAGACAAGCCTGCCTGATCGTTTAACTTTTCCTTTGTCCTCTTGGACTAAGACGCAGGAAAGTTGTACGCGTGTGATTATCCTGCGGGTAAATGCCTCTGGTGAAGCACCATACAGACATCAGACAATAGTTTTCTAGCCCTTTAACCTGTGTAATGCAGAATTTGTACGCTGATTAGGCTAAACACCCTTTATGAATACGGCCCTATGAATTGCTTCGAGGTTGATCACATGATAGGCAATGACAAGTGGTCTACCACTGGACTGGTATATGGGCGGTTATAACCGCAAATAAACATACTTACTTTTGTATAGATTCAGCCAGTGCATAATCTCGGAGTCGTAGTTAAGAAAGACGTTGGGTGGCGCTGCAGTCGCCAGGATGATCTCGAGTCGTAGCTAAGAAAGACGTTGGGCGGCGCTGCAGTTGTCAGGATGATCGCGAGTCGTAACTGAGAAAGACGTTGGGCGGCGCTGGAGTCGTAAAGATGATTTCGAGTCGTAGATGGTACAGACTTACAAAATTACAAGAGTGTAAGTTCTGATCGGCTGCGATTGCAGCGCCGCCTAACGCCTTTCTACACTCGGGATCACATCACAACGTCTTTTTGTAACGTCTTTATTGCGGATATAACCGCCCATAGACAGAAAAATGGCAAATTCAATTAGAATGAAATAATTCTCATTCCACACCCGAGGGGCTTGCATCTCTTCAATTGGACCATCTCAATTACGACAAGTGTACAACGAATGGGAAACAATTTCATTTTGATATGTGCAATTACATCTTCTCAGTCAATGTGACTCGACATCCCTCGAGAAAGCTTTCTTAAGCTATGAAATTTAATTCACTTCAATCGGAGAGTGTTTTTCCCAGGCCCGGAGCATTTCATTGAGCAAATTGTTGACGTGACAGCGTGGTCTCCTTGGCCCCGAAGGCTTTGCCGGTTTGCCTTCTCAGGAATCGTCACGACGTTTTTCCAACCTGGGCCGTATTTAGCTTTTTTGGGACGGGGGGGGGGCAAAAGCCTCTCTGGGGGGCAGGAGACCTTTTTTGCCCCAAATCCGCATGAAAATCACTTTTTTGGTTGGCTCGGGGGAGGGCAACTGCCCCCTGCCACCCCCCGCTAAAAACGGCCGGCTGCCAGCGAAATTTTCGTACATGTACTTGGAATGGTTAGTGTTGATTGGCTGAAACACGTTGAGCATGTCGAGAGCCATTGGTCGCAATGATCACCCGTCGCTGTGGCCCCAGAGTGGTCCTAAAAGCGGATCACTGATTGGCTAGCTAGTTTGGCGCCAATCCGCCAACGCGCAGTAATGACGCCTATTGGTCATCTTTTAGGAATCGCGTGAACCGAAGCAGTTTCGGAGCACAGGCTGTAGGGCCGACGGGAGTGGTTGAAAATTGTGGTGGGAGGTTCTATCCTTCACTGCTATAACCGTAGCCTTTGCATCTTATTATAATGGACGGTAGCCATGTTGGATGTTTTTATCAACCTGAGTTGACCTGTTACCTGCTATACCTTGCCATGTAATGACTGTACACAGTTTGGGTGGAACGGACTTGATTCCCTATCTCCTCCTTAGTTAGGGCTTGAATCCTATGAAGAGGGCCATATCTACCAGAGGGTATTCAAGGACAAACACACTCCATCAAAATGTGTTCGCCACGGGTCAATATGCTAGTAATACATGTACTCTATTGACCCGTGGCGAGCACATCTTGAGGGAGTGTGTTTGTCCTTGGATGTTTGTTGCTACTGGTGAGTGTTTGGAGAGCGGTAGTTTCATGGCTAGGAATCCATTTGTTAATCGTTTACTGTCAAATCCATGAGCAGAAGTTTTGACTTTCTGGGCAGCAACATCACGTCTGGTTTATTACACCTCTTGTAGATGGCAGCACAGGTCACCACACTGCCGTTTTTATCTATTTTTCACACAAATAATCACTTCATTTAAAACCAAAATACCGTAAGGGCACTCTCCTCCTATTGTACTGTACACATAGGCCGCTCTTCGTAGGATTCAAACCCTAACTAAGGAGGAGATCGGGCACAAAGTCCGGTCCACAGTAACTGTGTACAGTCATTACATGGCAAGATAACAGCTCAACTCAGGTTAATAAAATATCAAACATGGCCACCGTCAATTAGGATAAGATGCTTGTACAGAAAATTTGGCAAGGGAGCGGCAGGCTGAAATCAAAACACCGCGCCCAGAATGGTGCGTCGTCACGCTATGGTCAAGGATCTGTGGTCAAAATACGAGTAAACACCACGGCCAAACATGACTCAAAGAACTGACTAATTCACGGCAAAGAATCAATCTGATTGCTCCGAGGCGACGAGAGAATCCCGCTTTTGTCGCCTTGGAAATAAGTCAATGTCCACGTCAGGACTTTCTATAAAGACGTAGTGTTACAAACGAGAAATTTAACTGACCGCATACAGGATATGATAGAGTAGTTTTCGAATAATATTTGCACGTTGGCGCCGACGGACGAATCTTCTTCCCCGATTCTATCGTGAACAACTTCTTGTTGAATCTGGGCGACTGATTTGTCTGCGGAGAGATGGATCCAGTTTTTTGGCCTGTAGATTTTGGATATGTTGGCAAGAAGCAGTAGGTCGAAGAGGGTTGCACAAAGAACCATGGAAAAGGACAGCAAGTTTTCCTAAATATGTCAAAAACCATTGGAGCTACAGCAATGGTATTGGCCCTATCCCATACCCTTGATAACTGTCCTCCTGCCCCTGACCCCTAAGGCCTACTCCTAATCCTAACCAACCCCTAACCCGTGACCTTTACAGACAGTCATTACCCTGAGATATTGGGTACCGTACAGTGTTCCATAATAGGGAGGTTTAGAAATCAAACGATCGTAAACTTTACGACAACGAAAATAACGTTGTCGTTAATGTTTACGTTTATCGTTTGATTTCTATACCTCCCTATTATAGGATTAGGCGACATTTATTCCTTTTACCTGTTTACAAGAGTAACCCTCAGAAAGAGCGAATTTGGAGAATATGTGTGGTATTCTAGTTATGTTGTTAGTAAAAAACGAGGCAGATTTATAGTAGTAGAAAGGAGACTAATTAAAAAAGGTTAATTAATGCACATACTGGACCATTGATCAAACGGTCTTTAATGAAACCTTCTGAATATCAGCCGTCGCTTTCGGTAGGTGAATGAAATGAATGAAATGAACCAACACACGGTACTTCGTCGGTCGTGTCTGGGAGATGCTTATTATACTCTAGTAATATTCATTTTACGTCGGGTGGGGCCCAGTATCAGGTTCTTTCGTTCACACTCGACAGTCTTAGGGGCCGTCTCAAAATTGTTTTGATGCCAAAAAAGACAAAGTGACTTCGTCTGGGTGTTGGGGTTCTCGATTTGGAGAAGCCCACTTCATCTTTTTTGAAAAAAATTGGCATCACTCTTTTTTACAGGAGAATAGATTTTAACATAAATATTGCTTTCTTGGTTTACTAGTTTTTCGTTAATCATCTTTCCATGCCTGCCGTCCCTACATGAATGAAGCCAATGTCAAGTGCCNACTCCTTTCAGGAGCCCTGATAGCCTAGTCGTTGTCACGTCCGCTTAGCAACCGGGTTCGAATCCCAGGCAATATGGGATTAATTAGGCCATGTAGAATTAGCGGAATCAGCGGATCTGGCGGATTTAGCGGATTCTGTATAAAATTGAATAAAATTTGATAATAAATGGAAGTTAATTTTAGCAATATAATTTTTCAAGTGTTCTATGTACATGTACTCCACAGGTTATAAAGGAGAAGCCGCAACAGCGCCGCGAACCGCAACTGGCCGAACTATTCCTGCAGACCATTTTTGTTGCCCTATTTCGATTACTGACTGTAAAAGTTATTTCCGCGGTCCTTTATAATCTGTGGGACGCATGAAAAATTATATTACTTAATTAGTTTCCATTCATCATTGAATTTTATTCAATTTTATACAGAATCCGCTAAATCCGCCAGATCTGCTGATTCCGCTAATTCTACATGGCCGATTAATCATCCCTGGCTCTTCAGTCCGTCGTATGAGACAGTAAGCCGTGGTGCCATGTGCATTGCAAGGGCACTTTTGAATGCTAGGCCACACTCTTCTAGAGCTATGGCCCCATCTTGTTGACAATGTGGAAATTTGTCATGCTGGGGGCAGTGCAACCGGCGTTTACACACGATTGGCAGTTTGTAAATGTACATGTACTGTACACGTGCGAGCCGCGTATACACGACGCTTTGCCTCCTCCGCAGCACTTATGGCATTTTACGTCCATCAACTTTGGTGTTTCATTTTTACACTTCACGCCACAATGCCCCTACGATCTGGAGCGGAGGGTCCAACATGACACCGACATGAACACACCTTAGCAAGAAAACTGAATTACCCATCGATGTAACTCCGGCGACCGCAAAACGATTATGACGCATTTGGAGAGAATTGGATGTTACAGCTCAAGTGGAACTGGAAAAGATCTGTCGGCCTTGTGATTCGCTCCGCAGGAACGAACCCCCGGGGGGGTTAGAGCAACACTGCCGGTATGACAACAAAATATTGACACAACTCTCGTTCTCACTGCACTTTTTTCCCGCACCAATCTGGGATCATTTCCAACCTTTTTCGCACGCAAATTATTCCGCTCAGCGGGTTCGCATGTCTTTCTGGGCAAGAAACACGAGGCGGTTGTAGAATTTCGATTATTTTCGTCAGTATTGATGTTAACTGCGACTCGTTTTCAGTTCAGAACGCCTCCAGAAATATTTTTTTGCAACTAGAAGCAAATGCGATAGCTGTGGATAGCAACGTACACGGACCCCGCCTTATGGTGCAACAGCGGTAATGATGGAAACCATTCGACAATCGTAACGGTTTTGCAAATTAGAACACTTGGCAAATCCTAAGAAACTGATGTCTTATTTTGTCCCAGAATCTGGATTTCACTTTCCTCCCATTGCAAAACGTAAAGGCAAAGGTACTGGGATTCTTTCACTTTCGAATTTACATGTATCAGTCCAGTCTTTTTTTACATTTTACTCTAATATTTATTATGGCCCCCTTGGCAGCAGTCACAGCAGCGCATCTTTCTGGCATTGTGTCTATGTATTTTCTAAGAGTTTCAACCCCAGTGTTATTCCACGCTCTCAGAAGCTCATTCCAGAGAGTTTCCTTAGAGTTATTCGACATTTCCAAAATGCAGTATGTTCCCAAGAAATTGACAAAGGTATCATGCAGGTGTCTCTGGAACATTCATTATGCAATATCAGTATGGAGGTTCTATTAATGAAAGAAACAATGGTTTCATGGCTACATTGGGGTCATTTCATTGAAATAATACTTCGTTTTCCAGTTCATGGCAAGTGTTCTAATACTCTAGATTCGTTCTTCTAAGTTTACTTCACTGAACACCCATAAAAAAAAGTTAAAGTTTGGGTTTAGTCTGATATCAACAACGGTAGAGGTGTCATCCGACTTTACACTTTAACCCCAGTCTATCCTGAAACCTTTCAGTAACTCAGATGAGCTGCTCATTCAGCGCTACAATTTGAGTATTTCCGACCGGTTCCCATTTATACACCTGGGTGGAGAGAGGCCAGTAAGGCAAAGAGACCTGCCCAAAGTCTCACGCCAGCAGCGGGATTCGAACCCGGGATCGCTAGTCGGAGGCCCGAACGCTAGTCGGAGGCCCGATCGGTAGTCGGAGGCCCGAACCACTAACCGTGGCTTCTTAGAGTGACCGCCTACCCTATTGATATGCATGGCTAAACAAAGAGCTGTAACGCAAGACTCACTCATTGGTCAGTTATGTTGAATAGAATCAATAAATTCTTTGTATGGTCTATATTGTGGGCTAGGCCTAAACCTACAGCATGAATATCTGAAGTAACCCTAGAAGAACGAATCTAGAGTATTTTTGCACACTACTGTATCATGATCTCGCACTCTTGTTCAACGCGAAAATAGCGATTTCCGTGCAACATCATTCCACCATTAATCTTTTTCTTCCATTCTTATTCCTTAAATTTAATGCTACCGCGTTTCCTGTTACACGTCTTATTTAATTCCATTCAAATTTAATGGTTTCGATCAAGTTGAAGAAAAAAACGAAAAAGTCTTGAATATTGCATTCGCAACAGCCTCGAGGCAACAAACGACGGCGGAAAACATCCATCCCTTCCATTAAGTAGCGATTTAAGAGTTTGAAAATTCTTTCAGAAGCTGCTCAGAGACGATATTTTCCTTCAATAGGATCGCGCTATAAAATCCACGCGGTAGCTGGTCCCTGCATCGTCGCTCTTATTGCTAACGGCGTAAACCTACTCGACTGGTACAGGCAGAAGTTGCAAAGCCATAGACACCCTGCGAAAGTCGGCCATGACAGGTCAGAAGGGGTAAACAAACCTTGGCCTGGTGCATTTGTACAGTTGGCTCCTGTGCTTACGGTCTGTACAATGCACTAGGCCCACGTTTGTTTACCCCTTGGGTAAAAAACCTTGGCCTAGTGCATTTGTACAGTTGGCTCCTGTGCTTACGGTCTGTACAGTGCACTAGGCCTAGGTTTGCAGGGTAAACAAACCTCGGCCTAGTGCATTTGTACAGTTGGCTCCTGTGCTTACGGTCTGTACAGTGCACTAGGCCCAGGTTTGTTTACCCCTTCTGACCACTCTGTTTGGTTCGATTTTGATTAAATTAGACGTTTTAAGGACCATAAATGCTCAAAATCCGCGTGAAGAGCGGTGTTAGTCATATGTATATTAGGACGTACGCCCACCACCATGTCGATTTTTGCTGAAATTGTACCCCTGAGAAGACCAATTTTACAGCAATCACGTGATCGCAAATGTTCTTGCTAAAATCAGGAACAGCAAAATGACATTCCAATGACGGGTTGTGTATAAAACGCCGACTTACAGCAAAATGACATTCCAACGACGGGTTGTGTATAAAACGCCGACTTGCTGTATCATCTGTCACCGCGGGAGTGAAATTGCCAATCACGACAATGAGTTACCAATCAACGATCATAAACTATCAGAGTAATGATGGACACAATATCGCGGGATCCCATGGCGGGAAAGACGATAAAAACTATCCTCTGCTAATCACGTATTCACATGCCGTCGAATATTGTGTATTTACCGCCGGAAGGAGACGTATTCTGTCGATTTGGCGAGCTCCCCAAAGAGGCTTCCAGATCGCTCCAACAACAAGCTTCCGCTTTGAACAATATTGATAATGTCCGCGGAGGCAGATGGTTGCATTTGTGCCACTGTTATCTCCTGATTTATATCAAAATGGATGTTTGTTCTCATAATGGAGGCGCTTGTTTAAGAAATAGCTAATTCTGTGGACAGTTTGCATTTGACATCGCATGCTTTTTGAACCAAGAAATTGAAATGGGGCCGATAAACACCCATGACTTTTTTTTGTGCTATCTTTCTGCTATCTTCATTTTTCGCGTAAAGTCGACGTGACGGATCCCTCCCTCGCTATCCACATTTTATTTTGCCACGATGTTCAGTGCAGTTTACACAAACGGTCACGTGCCTGGAATTGACCAATTAGCGCGAGGTTACGTGGTAAAAGTAGATCTTTAAAAAACCTGTTTTCTCCATTTCTCAAAGTTAATATCTGAGAAAAGGCACTTAAATATTCTGTTTGACACAGAAATAATTGAGAAAAGAATAATTTTCAAGTTTTGAGACAAAAGTGTGATAGTGATCACATCATAACACTGTCTTCCAGTAGTGTAAATTTATTACTACGCCGATTTGGAGTGGCTGCATTGAAATATCGTGCGAAATAACCCCTCATATCGATTTTCAGTACCTCCTCCAAACCCTGAAATTATCATGGTCAACCCACAACGAAAACTTTATGGTTTGAAGCTTTAGGTTAGGGTTATTTTGTGTCCGAACCGTTCCTTCCAACGAAGGCCTGGGACCAATCTGTGAGCACAGGCATCTCGCCATTTCTAAAGGTAAATGCATCGGCCATGCATACAGGTGCGTGACCGAACGCGATGCATTGCGTATTTCAAAATGGCCGACATTTCGGCCATAATGGACGCAGACTGCTTTGTGAAAGACCTTCTTATGTCACGTTTCTTGAGGAAAATGAAAAGCATGATGCCTGTAGCGGCAAAAAAGACAAATCGATTGATGTATGCTATGCCGATTTTGATCCGGCGGTTGTGGAGAAATCGGTCCTAAAACCACGCGTCTTATAGAATGGAACGAAGAGTAAGACTGCAGCCGGAACACAATGCGGCAAATTGGAAAAGGATTACCCCCTTCTACGGGAAAGTTCAGCTCAATAGCATCTAATATCGGCGATTATTTCCTCCATTATTGCCCCCGTATTACGGGGCCATTCATCGATGCCCATGTCGAAGATTATGTCTCCGTTTTTGGCCTCGGTAATAGCGGGCAACTAGTCACAAATTGGTGACGTGTCGTTACGAGTGCCGCAAGATTACAAAGAAGCAGGCAATTTGGTTATATCCCATCACGACAACCACAACAGCAACAGCATAGTTTGGCCTAGTCTGGGCTAGGTCCAGGAAAACTGTACAGTGGGAGCTGGTAGTGCGTAATAAAAACACCCTGTAACATGTAAATGTGGGCTATAAAGATATGGGGTCGTATTTTAGAATGTTCCTTAACGTTAAGGTCGACCTTAAGTCTATGTAAAACCATCGAGAACAACAGATTTAAGGTGGACCTTAATGTTAAGGAACGTTCTAAAATACGGCCCATAATTTGTTGTAGGTTATTCAGAATTGGTTCCTTTTGATCGGAATATAGTAGTCTAAAGCATAGGCCCGTTTTATTTTAGCCTGATATTTACCGTTCCCGGCAGAGGGGTGTAAGGATACTGGTTTCAGGGCAGTGAAACGGCGGCGATTTCGTATGATATTTACATTGTCTGAGAAAATTGCAAATAAAAAGAATTAGAATCATTGGAATTTAATGAAACTCAAATATGATATTCACAACAAATGCCAATCAAGCCTGTGAAAATCTGAATCAACTCCTATTTGTAGTTTTTGAATTATTTGGCAAAATGTATGTACAGTCGATGTACAGGACGTGTACAGAAAATTTAATTGTGGACCTAGCCCGNTGTCTTGCACTAGACATTCCAAATATAGCCAACCGCGAACAACTTGGCCTTGTCAGTAATCTAATGTTTGTCCGACCTTTGTACGCAAAAATAGAAACCGGTTGGTATGGCTATAAGTTATTTGTCATTCCACTTCATACCTAAACCTTTTCATTGTGTGCATGTGAGCAATCACCTGTTCACTATACTGTTGCTAATTTTAGACTCAGACCACACAATAGAATTACAAGACTAGTCCCTAGACCAGATTCCCAGTGACGTAGGCAAATGACCATGGGAGACACCTGCTGAGCAGTTGCTCAAATAGCGACTCCTCCATGGTCAGGCAATAATCGATTTGTCTGGGTGTGAGTAATTAACACTTAATTGAAAAAGTGAATTGACGGTGGGAATTTATCATGAAGGAACTAACATTTTGTAATAACCGAAGCTAGAAACAATTTTCCTGGTCCCTTTAAGATAAGTGGAAAGTCAACTGGATCAAACTGGGCACCGTAGAAATTGGCCAAAATGTCTGTTTTTACTCGCCGTACGGGCCCCGGAGTGGATATGTGACTGGGGCTTTAATGGGAAACTAACTGCCGATAGGCACCGGTAGCACTAATGGACTTTCTCTGCAGTCGACTCAGATCACAACCACCGAATACAAAAACATGATGTCGCCAAGTCTGCGGTAAAAGTTTAAAGTCACAGTTTAAAGTTTGGGTTTATATAATCTGATAGCAACAACGGTAGAGGTTCTCATCCGACTTTACACTTTAACCCCAGTCTATCCTGAAACCTTTCAGTAGAACACAGACGAGCTGCTCATTCAGTGCTACAATCTGAGCATTTCCGACAGGTGTGCCAGGAATCAATTCAAAGTCCCCCTGTGTGTCCGGTTTTATTGTTCAGCGAGGGATTAGAATGGCTACGGAGACCATGACCATTCGAATATAACCTCACATTGCTTTTTGTTTTATCAAATTCGGATGAGTAGTTTGGGAGATATCGAGGAATATGTGTGTGAAAATGCCAGTGTTATTTTCCGTACAGTATGGGTGGAAAATGCTAATTTATGCGTGATGTCATTGCAGGGATAAATGATTGAAATGAAATCAAATCTGAGCCATCCAATTTGGAGGTAAAGTTAATTTCCATTAACATATTTACTAAAAGACAAATTTCTGACCTCATTCTTTCACATGAATATTTACATCAGTCCATTATAGCACTAAAATGCATGCTCATTATGCAAATTTGTGCAATGACGTCATCAAATTAGGCCGACCATCCTCCTCTGACAAATCCATGAAATATGTTATAACTTTTTAACCAGTTGGAATTTTTCAATGGGACAAAAAGCATCTTGATCAGCATTATGTCCCCTACTTTTCGAAAGTCGCAAAAAGGACTTAGGCGGTACTAGAACTTTAAGAGTTGCTGGGATGTTATCCTTCCCCGTGACAAACTTTTTTGTGACCTCCGTGTCATACTAGTCGTGTAAACAGACACCGCCCAAGCAGTAGTGAATGAGTCACGCCCTGTCCGCGGTGACACCTTCGTCAGAGTAGAAGAGCCTAACCGGAGGCAGTTGACCACATTTCCGCGGTGAGAAAAACGTCAATTTTTTCTTCCTGGGGTCTCACATTCCCCCAAACGCGGAAATCAGAACGATCGTTCGTCAGTCAGAGAGGAAGAGCCGACTGCCGGAAGAATTCTCCGTGGCGGAGTCGGCTTAACCATCGCTCTCCATGACTGAGATGGCTCAATCGCGCATCCTCCCATAGCAAGGCTTTGCTCTCGCTCCTTTTCATATGGTGGAATGAGTGGAGCGACGTAAAAACCCCTGCTGTTGGAGAATGCAATAGCGTTATTTCAAAAGTAACGCGATTCAACGTATCGTTGCAGTATTCATGTCGTATCTTTTTTATGGGCGGCTCTATCCGCAAAAAAGACGGTTACAAAATACAGAACACTGACAATTTTGATCTCGAGTCGTTGTGGTGTGATCTCGAGTCGGAGATCAAAAAGATGTTGGGTGACGCTGCAGTCATCGGGATAATTTCAGACTTAGTTAAGAAAGACGCTGGCGGCGCTGCAGTCGTCAGGATGATCTTGAGTCGTAGCTGAGAAAGACGTTGGGTGGCGCTGCAGTCGTCAGGATGATCTCGAGTCGTAGCTAAGAAAGACGTTGGGCAGCGCTGCAGTCGTCAGGATGATCTCGAGTCGTAGCTGAGAAAGACGTTGGGCGGCGCTGCAGTCGTCGGGGTGATCTCGAGTCATAGCTAAGAAAGACGTTTGGTGGCGCCACAGTCGTCGAGGTAATCTCGAGTCGTTATATCGTCAAATCATGGCTGTATCACTGCGCCTTGGGTACGTGGGCCTGTTAACTGCGCTGCGGAAAACCTAGTTCACGACATCAACAGATGATGCGAATAAGCTGAATTTTCATAACAACTTGCAATTTTGTGCCAAACAAAAATGAGTGCTACAGGATTATTTCAAGCAGCAAAATCCACTTCAGCTCTATCCCCCTGAAGGTAGAGGCTGTTGAACGTTGATGGAAAACAGGCGATTGTCTTTGCTATTCTATCATAATACGTCGCCAAACCTGAACTCCACAATCTCACGCGATTTCGCGCTCTGTAGGAATTATTTGGTGTTTAACTTCTGACTCTCTCATGAAGATTAATCGTTTACAAAATGCCAGGCGGGAAACGGTGTCATTTCCCGCCATGTAGGATGCGACACACCGCAGCGGTCACACGTCTGCAGTTTTTATACGTGTTCTTGAGGACAGCGTTGGGGATGCCATTTCCCAATCATTGCCTTCTTGAGGGGAAACCGCTTTTCTAACAATGGGGGAACACTGGCGAAAGAAACATTCACAAACGTCACATCTGTGTGGATGAGATATTTCCGACAAAAGTCCCCTCCCTCTCTCGCAGAGAAAAGAGGTAGTCTCAGTGAGTTTTTCGTGTAGTGTGCAACCAGCTGAACCGAGACCCCAGACTTAACCAAGACAAACCTCCCCCTGTCTGATCCTCTACTTTTAAGCTGACGACCGACGTGTACAGTCGCAAACGTTTTTATGCCGTCTCCCGTCTCCTTCCCGCTGTTCTCTTCCATTTCGACATGGATACAACCAATTGGAAAGGGTAACTCGCAAATGTGAAACAACACACCTAAGATGGCTTGTGGCAAGGAGAAAAAAACACACGCTTACTCGTGTTGTGGATCCTTGAGAAAGAAAGGTTTCTGCAGAGACTGGGCGGATGATGTGACGGCGACACGGCCTTGTTACTGGAGACAGCAATACTTGGGGTTTGCCAATGGGATTAGGGCCCTAGATAACATTTTCCCCTGGGCGGGGGGGGGGGCATTTTAAGCAGATGACCTCAACGGGTGTGTTCTTCGCCTTCGGCGCCGAAGGGGCAGGTTTTGCGGAGGTGGGGGTCTGGGGACCTCCCCCGAAAAAGTTTGAAAATTAGAAGTTCTGAGATGCGATTTGAGGTCAAGTTCCTGCACTCTAAGACACGAACAATAATGATCTTTTATCCCATTTGATTTGCGCAATTTGCCTGGGGGCATTTGCCCCCTTTCCCTATGCTAGCTACAGGCCTGGGGATCTAGCTCCTCCGACATTAACATCAAAAGCGTCAGTGTCAGGACTTTGGTTCGAAGAAGTCAGCAGCCTGCTGTGTGGTCAGCAATGCCGACCATCACCAACAGAAGAAGCTGGACCCCGGCAATGCCAGACCTCTGTGACCTTACAAATGCGATTTTGGTGTACTTCCAGATCGCATGCGTTACACGTACTCTTCACCAAACTAATGGCCTCTTATTTACTGAACGTTGTTTTTCTGCCGTCCTCCGTAAGTTGTGCTCGGATGTGGTCGTGGGATTGGACACGTAAAGCGTTTTTCCCCAAACGCGTTTTTGTTGCAGCGTCTAACAACGCAAATCAAAAACTGGCAGGTCCTATTTTCAACGACATGATACCTGTTGTAAGACCGCCCATCTCACAGTCGGTGGGCGGTCTTCGTTGAACTAACTCGTGAACTCTACAGAAACCCTGTCACATAGGTATTCATCGGAAAGTGCTGAATGATATCCAAATTATGTTACATGTATATCGGGAGTAAATCCCCTTATTTTCATATAGAACTGGGAGGTGTTACATACAACGACATGATACCTGTTGTAAGACCGCCCGTCTCACAGTCGGTGGGCGGTCTTCATTGATTTACTGAACCAACTGGTGAACTCTACAGAAACCCTGTCACATAGGTATTCATCGGAAAGTGCTCACTGAGAGCTTTCCAATGAATACCTTTATGATGGGGTTGCAGGTGCCTCTAAAGCTTTTTTCCATATTTTCTTCTCCGGAAAAATTAACCTTGGCAATGAAGGATTAACCTTGAGTTTGCAATCGCTCAATTTTTTCCATAAATTCTGACAATTCCACCGAAGGCGAATGATATCCAAATTATGTTATATCGGGAATAAATCCCCTTATTTTCATATATACATGTGCATGTAGAACTGGGAGGTGTTACATACAACGACATCATACCTGTTGTAAGACCGCCCCACCTCACAATCGGTGGGCGGTCTTCGTTGATTTACTGAACCAACTCTGTGAAATCTACAGAAACCCTATCAGATAGGTACTCATCGGAAAGTGCTCACTGAGAGCTTTCCAATGAATACCTTTATGATGGGGTTGCAGGTGCCTCTAAAGCTTTTTTCCATATTTTCTTCTCCGACAAAACTGGCTTTGGCAATGAAGGATTAACCTTGAGTTTGCAATCGCTCAATTTTTTCCATAAATTCTGATACATGTAATTTCACCGAAGGCGAATGATATCCAAATTATGTTATATCGGGAATAAATCCCCTTATTTTCATATAGTCATTTAAAATAGGTATCTGAACAACAACGCACTTCGATAAAGAGGAAAATTTCACTCCTATCTTGAGGTGGCCCCTCCGACGCGGCAACACCTGGCAAATGTCAAAAGCACGTGACAAAACAAATGAACAGTGTGACAGCTTAGTTAGAAAATAATCAGGATATTTCGAAAAGTATACCAGGGCTATAAAAATCATCTCAGATAATAGTTTTCACCGCAGGGCATTTCAAATTGATTTTTATTTAAGATTGATATTACAATGGTTTCGTTCCCCGAGAACGCGATGGGTTTTTAAAAGCCAGGCCGTCTAGGTTATGGATTTTGTTATGTTTTCCCTGATTATTTGTAGTTAATGGGTGTGACGCCGCGACGGTGATAAGCATTCCTCGATCGCTATACCGTGCCGTATTTTTACGAAAAGTACAGCTTAAAAACGTTCTATACCAACATAAGTATGATTGTGAACACACGATAGCACATTATCATATGCATAAGAAAAGTGATACGGTATTATACATTGTATCTTGACAAGAGCGTCATAACATAGCCAGCCGTACACCAGGCGATATCGCAAGCGATCTGATCGCCACCGACCAAAACTGGCTGACGCCAGGTGTGAGCTGGATAGCGATGCGTGGAATCTTCTCGCCAGCGGTGATCGCCCAATATAAAACAGTAGCGAGGTTTCGCAAATCTGACGAAAAAAGAGGCAGGAAATACGAAATTAGACTTCATTTCCATGACGTAATGTATTTCAGGAGATGGTTGGTACCACAAATATCGCCTGCTGCAAGAGCGTCTTTTAGCGTATGACGTTAGACCGATAGAGTTCCGGCCGGTGTAACGGTACAGAGTGTCCCCCTGTAAAAAGTGTCCACTTCTATTGTTGAATGACCGAATAAGCGGCATGACTATAGAAAACCAATCCCCAGATATTAGAATCTAACAATAGGATCTTTTGTTCCTGGGACAGTTTTTCCTGGGGGACATTCTTTCCCTTTACACTTTACGGTGTATATTAAACTTTGAAATTTATCTTTCGTTTCCACTTCGTACATGTATCTACGTATCTACCAATCAGAGCGTCTTTTGTCGTGCTTTACGGACGATCACGTGATTGTGGGCAACAGGCGCTACCCATCTTAGAATCTATTCTTACCGTTGAGATTTAATTGGAAGCTTATTTATTTTAAGTTATCGCGGGATATAGCGTTCACACTTGTTCTTTCGACGCACGATGGCCTTTCCGCTTTTGTTGTTACGATTCAAGAATCGCTTTCGTCGGTTCAACACGATATCAGCGGAATAATACTTTTTGCCCACTCATCTCGCTATAAAAAACCAGTGTCAGAACACGGCTCAATCTCCCCCTGTTTTTATAGGCCTACTTTCTTTTAATCATTATGATATTTTGCGGAAATGTTCGAAAATGTATCATAGAAGTTTCATCGCTCAAAACTTTTTGGAATATTATCCCTGTAACAGGGATAATATTCCAAAACGTTTTCTAAAAGCCCCCGCCACTCTGCGAGGAGTTTGCTTAAGATATAATCACTTAAACTTACCGTTTTCGACGTTTTACACCCGCCGGCTTCTTAAGATGGGTTTTTCTTAAACTTCAAGACGTGTACATTTCACCTATATACAAGTTCGTTTCGTATCGCATCGGGATGACAATTACTTCGACCTGTGATAAAAAAATGTGAATAGGTATAGATAGAGGACTGACGAGGTTGGATTTATCATCCAATACCACATACATACATAGCTATCCATTAAAATACGACAAAATGCATTCCTGTTCCATTTTAATTTGAAAACTGAATCCTTGATGGCAAACACGGGCTTTTGTACCTTTTTTATAGAAGCCACCTTATATTTTACATTATGAATGCGCTTCACTACTATCCTAGCTTCGAGTTCCTAATGCATGTCGAATTTTTTACATTTTTTTGGCATAAAATGCTAGTGCTACACCACGTGACCCGTTTTGTGTGACGTAAGCATGGCATGTATAGTATAGTTCACTTTGTGTTGAGAATATTGAAAAGTAAAACAAACAGTAAGTAAAGTGTGTGTAATCTACAGTATGTGCTGATAGAGTAGGGAGGTTTAGAAATCAAACGATAAACGTAAAACGTTAACGACAACGTTATTTTTGTACAGAAAATGCAGTATAAAATTTGCTTATAATGTGTAGTATGAAAAATAACGTTCTCGTAAAGTTTAAGTTTATCGTTTGACTTCTAAACCTCCCTATTGGCAGCGCCATTCCAGTGTGACATGAAGTTGACAGGCCAGGGTCACCCAGGACGATCACCCATTTGGCCAAAGGAAGAGCATGTTTGCACAACTGTTGTGGCTTTGCTGCCTTCGACTAGCATTTCGAACACGGTCAACTGCAAATCTAGGCTCACCTGGGGATGTAGGCCTAATCCGCTCAAAAATACGAAAATTGTAATTTTGAATTTGTGAATTTCGTGGCCCACGAAATTATTCTAAGTGTCATTTTTGACTGCGCGACTAATTCCCTTTAAGACTCATCCAATCCATGGGGGAAACGTTTTTGCAGCCTTTTGGCTGGGGATGGTTTCGGGGGCGTATTGTACTTTTGCGCTCAAACTTCGCCTCGCTTGCTGCCACGGCATCACACCATCGGGAGCTACTTATTTCCGCGAGCAGCGCATCAGGATTTACAGAAAACCAAAAATCCTTTGATACGAGGAAACGCGTTCGCTGTATTGACACGAACCGAAGATGCAATTCGGAGCACGTTTCGTTCGGGTTTAATTTTAAGTGAAACCGTATCTGGCAATAATCACGCCAATAACTTCCGACTTCTGCCAATGATCAGGCAGCGACTACTTCCTACCGGAAACAGCCGAGCATCATTTTCACGCGACGCCCGAGGTCCTCCACTGCCACATCTAAAAGCCGCGAAATGAAATTAAATCCAAGTGCGGTTTAAATGCAACCAGGAGATGATATCCTCGTCAGATTCGAGACAGAAGGATAGATTTACCCCCTTGGTGAGGTTTTATCCATTTGATGGTGACTTAATTAGAAAGAGAGGGTTTCCGGCGTCACTTTGTTCAGGGTTTTTATTCTGAAAAACGACTTGTGGGATACAGTACTGGTTTTACATCTCGCCTTTTTAATGACTTTTTCTCTCTAGTGTACTCTGTTAAAAACAGGGGGTTCAATTTTCACTTCTTTTTTAGAGCCACCATCCCCGTATCGCAACTCTTCTGTCATATGTAACCCATTTTTTTCTAAAATGTACAGATTTCTTTACAAACTAAGTACACTTGGCTAAGGAAGATAAATCAGGAAATATATACCGTATCTACGTCTGTGTGATACCGACTTTTAAAACGCACGCCAATGCCCTCTCAATAATATGCATGAGGGATGCAACGCTATGTGGTAGAAGTAGATGAGAGATCGAACAACTAAATGGTAATGCCTAAGGACAGACCAACGTAGACCTCTTGTCGTAGCTAAGAAAGACGTTGGGCGGCGCTGCAGTCGTCGGGATGATCTCGAGTCGTAGCTGACAAAGACGTTGGGTGGCGCTGCAGTGGGATGTGGTTTTGGGTCTGTAGTCTGTGAGTTGTGATCTGTTTCGACGACTCGAGATCACGTCACTACAGTCGGCCTTCGACTAGAGATATCATGACTAACAATACGGAGGTTTAGAAATCAAACGATAAACGTAAACTTTACGACAACGTTATTTTTCATACTACACACAAACCAGATTTTATATTGCATTTCCGGTACAAAAATAACGTTGTCGTTAACGTTTACGTTTATCGTTTGATTTCTAAACCTCCCTAATGTCTTTGGGGTAACGTATTTATTGCTGATTCAACCGCCCATACATACATGTAGGCCACTTGACGTCTTTTGCGAGGCGTTATCGACGGAGTAGGATAGAAGGGTTCAAGGCAAAGCCACCGCTAAAACTTCCGAGGATTAAAAGGTCACTATCACCTTGACCATGTTGGCGCTCGCCCCCAAGGTTGAGAAAACACATTAAAATGCTAAATACCACGAGTATCTGTTCCTGCGTAAGATTCTCTAAAACCTAAATGTCCGCCGGGTGGTACATGAACCCCGCGGTGTTATTGGCGGTTTGAACAGTTCGTTAGGTCTAGTTCCCTATCATCGTGAAGCGAGTGTCTTCAAGAATCAAACCGTCGCATTATTCATTCAGTGATGCTCTAAATAATTTCCTACTAGTACCTGATCAACTGTAATTATGGCGAACGTAAATGGTGTCTAACACCTTGCGATGTTTCGTAAGTAATTTACTGGAAGTATTTTGTCAAATGACGGTTGTTACGGATATTTTACGGTTGCGTTAATTGTATGAACGACTCGCGGCGTAAAGTGAGATTCGTGACAATGCATATCATTAAAGCGGTTTCGCAGTTTCAGTGACGTGGTCGTATTGACGTCTGAATTAACCCCCTCGAAGGGGCGTCTTGAAACTGCCTTAAAGGAGCACGGTATTGCCACCAGCCGGCGCCACCATCGCCACTCTCCAACCCTAGGGACTAACTACGTTGTCGGCGAATGGACTCGATGTACTACATACATTTTGTAATGGTTTTTGTAGTTCGTATTGCTGCCGCTAGGTGGCTCTCTCTACGTCGGCAGCCAAAGTAGCAGGAGTGATCGCATACCGTGTTTAAGCCTGCAGTACACAAAAATTGTTGCCCCCGGCGCGGTGAAAAGCAACGGCACTTCGTAGTTATCCGATCAATCATGCATGAATCTATCTGACAGACAGTTGACAGGAGGTTCCAAAAGTTCAATACCATCTCAGGGCCTAATCTGACAGAGGCACTTGGATGGAATTGGTTACCTCACCGGGTGAGCTCATACTGTGACGCAGTATCCGTCGTCTCTGTTAGCAGGGCCCGTTTTGTAACTGCTAGTGCTATTGACACAGAAATTGACACACAGGTACCCCTCGCCCAAATGACCTCAGGCACCAAGTTTCGGTCCAATCTTATTCCTGGCTTGGCCACCAGGTGGCCAAAACCGAAAATACAAAAAGTGCAAGAACTGCTGAACGAATGACTGGATCATCTCCAAATTTTTTCGTTCTGTCCGCCAATGATCAAATCGCATTACCATAAAAGGTTCCTGCCATAATTACAGCTCAGGAAATTATAGACCTCTGTAAAGTTGATAACAATGCGGAGAAAAGACCATTTTCTCTATTCTCAGGAGACACCGAGATTTCGTCGGCCGGCAATTGGCCAGCGATCTACGGAAGCCGAGAAGGTAGACGACAGGTTTGATTGACGCAGTTGATGGTAATGTCTATAGTGATTCTACAACCCTGTAATCTTAGTAATCATCCTGCCTGGCTTTGACCTTAATGGTAGGTTTGGCAGCCAAATGGGTTTACGCCATCTGCTGTTTGGGGGAGTTGATGGCGCAGGTTAGATGTGTTTACCACCGGCAGCATGCCAGGGGTCAGATGGTCAAACTGCCCCACAGTTGTCTCGCTTGACCAGACGCTACGGGCTCACCCCTTCGGTAAATCACACTCCGCGTCTGGCTCTTTTAGAGATTAACAGTCATGACGACCGCGTGATGGCAGCACGGGTCCTTCGGTTTTCTTAACCTCGTTTCCAGGTTGATAATATGGCAAGTGGTCCACGGTTGTCTGAGCGAACTATACCCCTGGGGACGAGGTTGGGTTTTTCCTGGGAGTAATTTCCGCGGGAATTATGAGTGAGAAAGCGTGGTGATTGGCTGGAGCCCAGTGAGTGCCATCTAGTGGTGTTACCGGCTTTTGAGCCCCAAAAGTGCCAGTGTGTAGGAGACCGGGACGTCGGATACACACTGGGGCCGAGTGTACCCCACAGCAGCAGGTTGTGAAAGTAGGAAATTCCACAAATGGTCACATACACTGCCTCTTGAAAGTATTTTACGCACCCAGTGATACATTACTGGAAAAGAGGTCTCCCCACCGAGGGTCTGGCTGCAACGTCAAAAATTTGTGTGATGCTGCTTTGCGCACGGCTGCCGTCAGTCACGTGATCTTGCAAGAGAGCGCCGCCAGTTTGCAATCATGTGACACAACCGTCCAAGATGACCAATCAGCATGGCTGTAACATCTGAATTCAGAATCGACCAATCAGCGTTGACATCAGTTGGGTCGGTATTCTCGTAACAAAAATTGGCAACGTTTGCCTCGGTCTCTGCAATGCTGCGCAGTTCGCGCATAATGTAGACAGAGACCGAGTGCCTCAGTCTAGGATGTTTGTCAAGAACTTCCGTTTCCGCGCCACCACGCGGCTGAGAGCCGTACTAACACTGCCTCAGATCAATCAACGTGATTGAAATGAACACTGATGTGATAATTAAATCAAACATTGATCAAACTCGTATATTTCTAGTGGTTTTCTGGTTGCCTTTTATATTTCTAATCGAAGAATGAATTTATCAACGTCTTTTGCCCGAGTTTGAGGCTCTTCGCTGTGGTCAAAGGAATGTTTATTTTCCAAATTAAAATTGGCTTTTAACGCCCAATGCTTTCAGTTTCATGGTGCACTTTGTTTGAAGGAATATTTGAATGTGTTTTCGACCATGAAGTCCCCGATAGATATCATAGGATACATTTTACTTGAACATGTGCGAAAATCAATTTAATCATGTAATGTAATGGATTGGAGTTTTATGAATATTAGAAAAATTAGAATATTAGAAAAATCGAAAATCAATTGCGAAGAACTGTTCACACATACCCCTCAACTTTCCAGTTCTCTCTTAGGCCAAAAAAATATTACCTGTTTCTTGTCCAGCAACTTATCGGAAATTGATGCGAGCATGCGATTTTTTTATTTTCATATAATTTTTTTCAATTATCTTCATGGCTGGGGGGGGGGGGAATA
>NMRB01000638.1:36540-62287 GCA_002633025.1 Notospermus geniculatus
ACGTTTAACTTAGACTGGTTACAGTCTCTGCCGCTGCAATCCCGCGGCGCTACTGTTGTGGAATGAGCGCCGAGGGAGTGCAGCGGCAAAGACGCCAACTAGGCTACGTTCAACTGGACCTAGAAAATTGGACATTTCGGCTTCAAATCTGGAGCCGATTTTAGACTTTGCTCGACTATCGTAGCCCTCAGCAGGATAAAAACTGAGTAGGTCTGTGCATGAAAATCATTTCTAAGTTTGATTGCGCCGGATCTAAGTTTCGTCACGAAAGAACGCTTTGATATAGGCCTATTTCACTTGATATAGTCAAGACGTTGGATGGCGTTGCAGTCGGGGTGATAGAGTCGCAGCAGATGAAGTTTCAAGCTCGTTGAATTTAATGTAGGGGCCTAACATGTATTCCCTACGATTCCATCATTTTTACGACTGCAACGCCGCCCAGCGTCTTTCTCAGCTACGGTCGAGATCAGATAAGATAATTTATTACACTCTCACCGCACAGCGGTACATAGACTACAGCGCCGCCCAACGTCTTTCTCAGCTACGACTCGAGATCACCAACGACTGCAGCGCCGCCCAACGTCTTTCTTAGCTACGACTCGAGATCACATGCACGGCGAAGAGAGATCGTGAATAACATACAAGTCTTTATTCGGTATCGTCTTTATTTGCCGTTTTAACCACCCATAGTCAATCGTATGGTGCGGGATGATGATGCAAATCGATTATTTTAGATTGCGCAATTGCAATGAGTTGGAACTTACTGCACGTACATGACGTAGACACAATGCAATGCAATTCCATAGCCTAGCAGACCTACAGTAACTTGCGATGCCGACACGCACGGAAAAATGGAGATACCAGGTGTAACAGTAAATAAGGTCCCCCTGTAAAAAGTGTCCGTTTCTATTGTTTAATGACGGATTAAGCCGCATGGTTATAGAAACCAATCGCCGGAGATTGATGTAACAATAGGATCTTTTGTTCATGGGACAGTTTTTCCTGGGGACATTCTTTCCTTTCACACCTGTTTAATAGCCTACATCGTGAGAGAATCGTTACATCGTAATCAAGGGTACTTTGAACCCTTCTGTGCAGTATTACAAACACGCAAAGATATGCCCAAAGAAATTTTCATTATTGATTTTGTGACCAACTCTGTGGTAAAAGCCGATATTTACATTTGTTTTGCCCCTATATTTCGATGATAACATGGTGGCCAGTCAACTCAGTAAAAGATTTTGAGAAAAAATTCTTGTTCGTTCTTTCGCCTGGTATTGTATAGGTATTTCACGTCCCCCCCCCCCCAACTCCACCCTCCGGTTGGCCTACACTTCCCCTCGAAAAAGATCTGGGCCCATGTTCCCGAAGCCGTCGTTAGGTTAACGATGTATTTAAAACTGGAAAAATGCATAGCGTAACGACATCGTTAACCTTACGACGGCTTCGGGAACACCACCCCTGCTTGGGCCGATTTAGGTCTGGAAGTGGAAAATCCCATGACGTATTTTGGTCCCTGGAGTTCCATCGGGCGTCGCTGACGCACCGAAGTGACCACATCGCCCAGTGAACAAATGACCCTCCCTATGATTGTGTGCATGAGTGAAGGGAGCGAAAATCGGATAAGTATAGGGAGTTTTCGCAAAGCCCCCGAAACGCCAACACGAACGTGCTTTTGTTCGGTCATTTTGTTCGCTGCTCTCTTTTCGTGGCATCGAACAATGGGATTGGCGTTCACGTTGGCGTTTCGGGGGCTTTGAAAAAAGTCTTGCAGTTCCCGCAAGCCAGTGTATCCCGCGTCTGCAGATAAATTTGGTAATGTGCCAAGGGCGAAGAATATGACGATTTTGAGACTGTTATCGCATGGTAGTGTACTTTTTGCGACACTTTTGGCATCAACATACAATGTAATTGGTTAGTGGATGAGAGAGCCAAGCGGGGAGTATAAATTCATACAGAGCGCGGATCAACACCCGTAGTCTTCGATTATTTCGACCATACCGAAATTGAAATCCTAAATAAAATAGGATATTACGGATTGTTCGGGATGATAAATTGGCGAGTGGTGTATCAATCATTAAGCCTGCCGCACACGTGAGCTATCTGCTGAGCAAAAAGTCATTCGAGACCGTTTGCTCAGCAGATAGCTCAGCGAAAAATACGCGCACATGCGAGTTTTCTGCCTCGCGAGGCAAAAAACTCACCGAAATTACGCGCACACGGGAGCTACCTGTTGAGCAAACGGTCTCGAATGACTTTTCGCTCATAGCTCACGTACGTGCGGCAGGCTTTAGGCCTAGGCCTTGCCCTATAGGCCTAATAATTTCCTTGCTCTGCAGTTCCGCATTGTTTTTATAAATGCAGAAGTCCGATCCAAATGTAACAACGTACTGACCAAGGTCAGACGAGGTTTGAGGTCTTGTAGAGACCATCACACAGAAGCTAGCCTGTCAGCATTACATGTATTTATTCATGAAACCGCATAAAAAATGTTTTACGTTGAGCGAATCATGAGAACGAATGGGCCTCCGCCTACTAAAACAAAATGGAGGGATGAAGGTTCCGTTTTTCAAACTCGCCTAGTCATTTCAGAAGATTCTTTTTGTGTTTGAAATGTTGGCGTCCGGCAAGACAAAATGTTAGAGATTCATTTGACACCTACCTGAACCACGGACGGGGCGCCCAAAAGATAGGGATGCTTGCTTTACGCCTTGGGGCATTTCAAAAAATCGGTCCGCCAATATTCAGCGCCATTATTCTATGGGCATGCGCAAGAAGCAGAAAACACTGTGCGCATGCGTAAGAAACTATAGGTCAACCTACCCATGCAAGTACTCGAACGGACGGCGGTCAAGCGCGGCCTTGTTCGCACCATTTCCAAGTTAACCGCGCACATCCCAGGATGGTGGAGGTCTTCGGTTTCGCATTCCCGGCCGTCGGAGATGAACTCCCATTCAGGTCAAAGTCCCGTTTTCCACTATCAGCGCCCCCTCCCATCCCCAGATCACACTCCATCCCCCACGTGACCCACCAAATTCTGCCTGCCTTGTTTTGTTCTAAGTTGCCAGGAAATTTGTCAGAAAAATTCACGTCAAACTATACCATTTGCAAAGGAAATATATATTGGAATTTTTATTGTGAAAAAATGGAACATTTTACCAATACCTCCACAGAATGAATGTGATGTGTGCATATTGGAACAGACAGAGGGAGCATGCATTGCTTAATTAACAGAATACATTTGTACAAAGTTTGGTGATCAAGGGGCCATTTCTTATTCATAACCCCATTATTAGGGTTGTGACGCCACTGTATTAAGGGGTTTGTTCTTAAAATATAATTGACGACACAGAGACCATTGTTTTTAAATGTAGGAGGAAACCAGATATGTGGGAGAAAATTGTACTGACAAATTATTGATGACTTGATCAAAATATTAAAATTTTGGTGAAAATGGAAAAAACATGGAACTGTAAACCCCTCAATTTTTGTTTATAAATGTGGAATTGAATTAATTAAAGTTTTCAATACCGGTATGTGGTTTAACGACTAGAATTTCTAAGAATTTGCAAAAATTGTAGAGTTTACAGTATTCAACATTTTGGTTGACTGACTTGATAAATTTTAATATATATAGATAAATTACAATTATATATAAGGTACAAAACATGAAAATATAAATAGATATAAATTATTCTTATACAACAAACTGCACCCCGAAAACCAAGGGATAATGCATCCAAAATATTTGTCGACAAAAACGCCATTCAAAGAAGCATAACAAACAGACTTGACTAGGTTTTTATTTCAAAACATTCATCACACATATACTCGAATTCCTCGTCGATAAGTTACAAAGTACTCACAGTCAACAGTACAATTTAAATACAGCTGTCAATAACATTTGTATGTTTATTGGATCAGCTGTCACATAAAAACATGATTTGCAAAAATGTCATGCCAAATGAGTGAATCGTGGACCTTCGTTGAAAAAAAAATCTCAACCGGCCAGAACTGTACATTACTGCCTCCAATTAAAGGAACACTGTATTGCCACTTTTTCTCAACAGCCGGCACCACCGCGCCACTCTCCAACCCAGGGACTTGTAATGTATTTTTGTAGTTTGTCTTAAAGTGGATTGTTCGCGTCTTTCCAAAGTGAACCAAAAATAATAAAACAACCCGTTTTATTCGTAACAACAACTGGTAAATGCATTGCGGAGGCCGCTCCGGAAACTGTTCTGTGGAATCCTTGACTCATGCGAATAGTCCGCTTTAGTGCCGCTAGGTGGCTCCCTCTACATGTAAATCGGCAGTCAAATAACGCATTTGAGATCTAATACCGTGCTCCTTTAAATGGCAATGAGGTCATCGCCACTTCTCCATGGAAAGATGTCGCTGCGACCGTATCAGGCCTTTTCTTTGTCTTCAGGACGTCATCTCCGTGGCAATACGAGGTGTGAGCATGAAGCCACAACGTCACGGCAGTGTGACGTTGGCGTTCCATACAACGTCACAGTGGAAAAGTTGATACGGTCACAGCGCCATCAAATGGTAGAAAAAGAATGGCTACAACCCCGTTAACTTGATGCAGTTAAGGCAACCTCACCCCCTGTGAGTTATAAGAAATCGTCACGATCATCCTTGTGTGCGGTGACGGAGGAAGCAAGCACTAAGAACTACTGATTACCTCAGGATGGATGAACATATTCCACTGATAAACTGTGACACATGAAGTTGCATTTGTGCAAAAATAATAGACAGCAAGATTGGATCCAAGGGGCGTTGGTGTACTACTCCCTCCTCCCCCGTTTTGGCACAGCAACGATTTTTTGTTCCAGACACAAGGAAAAGTACTTAGGTCTGCACTACAGTGTCAAAATTTCTGGAGAAGGCCCTGAAACTCACCCCCCTTTGGCTTGGACAACAGCCCCAGTTGAGGTACCCTCCCACTCCACCACTCTTCTCTTGTACCGCCATAAAGTTGAAGCAAAGACAGTGACATCTACCTACCTTACCCTGGACAGAAGCGCATAAAAATTGGGCAGTATACGGGCAGATCCAGCATTTGGGAAAAGAGCCAAATTTCAGGTCGATTTTACAGATGTGTTGGCCAAAAAGGAGGCGCGCGCCCCCTCTGGATCTACGCTTGCAATATAAAAGCATTCAAAACTTTGGGAAACAATCAGAGTGTGTGAGCGACTTGACATGCCAAAAACAGATGGGGTGTTAGTAATGCGGGTGATCCACCGACTTTACGACGAGTTTACGATCAGTTTGCGATTGGTTCACAATGGCAGTCGTCAACGAATCGCAAACTCGTTGTAAACTAGTCGCAAACTGATCGTGAAGAAATGACATGACGTTGAGGCTGATCCACCGAACCAAATCAAACATGTTTGATCTCGTCGTAAACTCGTCGCAAACTCGTCGTCAACAGAATTCAGTCGTGAACGAGTCGCAAACTCGTCGTCAACAGAATTCAGTCGTGAACGAGTCGCAAACTCGTCATCAACGAATCGTGAAGGCTGATCCACCGGCTATGATTTTTCGTCGTAAACTAGTTGCAAACTCGTCGTGAACTAATCGCAAACTGATCGTAAACTCGTCGTAAAGTCGGTGGATCACCCACATAAGTTTGGAGTTAATACCTACACAGTGAAGGGGTTAACTGGTTTTATCAAAACTCGTAATTAATTTCCAAACATGAACAAAAACAGGAGAGGCACATACAACGACGCGATAGATTATAAAAGACCACGGTGCTCAAAAAGTGACTCGAAAATACACAACAACGAAACACAGCCGTCTGATCATGCTGCCAAAATCATTAGCAAAAGTTTTGAATGGCAGTGGTTGCAACCTCCTTCCCACTACACCAAATTAAGATCTACGCACTTCACCGAAATCTCAGTTCACCTCGATCTGAAGCTGAATGACGTAACGCAGAGAACCCCACAACAGTGACGTCGAAGATGTTGCATCAGACTCGACCATTGCTGAATCATGGATGGCGTCACGTCGGCCGGCTTCAGATCGAGGTTCTGGTTGAGATTTCGCCGGAAGTGTGCAGATCTGCTGGAGAATCATCTACAGAGGTTCTTCACGTGATGTCACATTTCCATGACGACATGATGCCGCCATATTGGCTGTCAACCCAACGACAGTGACGACAAAGATGCTGCATCAGAGTCGACCATTGCAGAATCATGGACTGCGTCACGTCAGCTGGTTTCAGATCGAGGTTGTGGTTGCGATTTCTGCAGAACTGTGCAGATCTGCGAATTTGAGAATCATCTATACAGCTTTCTTTTTGTCACGGTGAAAGGTTTTTGAGTGTTCCACATTTGTGAATGTTCCCCTGGTATTGTCCGACGGAATAAGCGGCGACTTGACAATAGGGGACACCAGAGAAACGTGTCGATCTATCTGTCAGCATTTCCCAAACAAAAATGGGAAACACTATAGACAATTCTCAAATTGACGAAAACGAGAAAGACCTACGCACTTCTGCCAAAATCATAACCATAACCTCGGTCTGAAACTGAATGATGTTACGCAGGGAACCCCACGACAGTGACTTCGACGACGTTGCGTCAGAGTCGACCATTGCTGAATCATGGATTGTGTCACGTAGGCTGGTTTCCGATCGAGGCTGTGGTTCCGATTTTGGCGGAAGTGCGCAGATCTGCAAATTCAAGAATCGTCTGTAAGAGGGTCTGTCGGATGAGACTAAAAGCTCTGGCCGAGTTATACACCAATGTAGGAGGAAACTAGAGCCCCCGGAGAAAACCTACACCTTTGAGGACAGATCACTCTCTCTACCAAGTAAAACCACTGGCAAGACTGGGGATCGAACTCATGACCTCTTGGTGGCAGGAGCAAATTTTACCACTCCACCACCGCCAACAATTATTTAAAGCCCCTCTGTATTGAATTACATGGTGTTTTCAAAGTGTTAGGCACAGCAGGTAGAGGTCTCGTAGCCTCCTGAAAGTCCCCAAAATGCTTGCCTGATACGTACTTCAAAGAATCAAGACGTAGTTTTCAGCACACACTGAAGGAACTGCATAGGCAGAGCTCTAAAGCCTAGCGTACATCACACTTGTGACTGGAGACAACTAGTCGCCACTGAGCTACTGGCGACTGGGAGGATCTAGCTGGAACTGGAGGCGACTGATCAGTCACCAGAAACGGTCGATGTACGCACCCTTGCGACTCGCTGGAACTGAGATTTTGGCAGTCGCCACGAGTTCCACATGTTCAACTTTCTAGCGACTAATTGTACCCAGTTTCTTTCAGTCGCTGCGATGTACGTGGTCAGGACAAGACGACTGATTGGATCCTCCTAGTTTTACTGAGTTGCTGAATTTTGCGGCGACTGATCAGATTAGTTATTTTGGTGAGTCGCAAGTACGACAGTAGGCCTACATTTTACACTACACTAACGCCGGCGAACGTTAAGCACTTTCTGAATTAAATACAGTGCGGCTTTAAATTGACAACTGTCCCTCAAATCTTCCGTTAACAGTGCAATGGACAAACCCTGCTCAGGGCATAGTCATACGTCGATGCAGTAAAACACTTAATTTAAAATGAAATATACATAGTACGGAAAAATAACAATTGTCGAGAAAACTGGGAGGATGAAATGGACATTCCGTATGACACAAATTATTATAAAATATACCTCATGCATAAACAATACACTGAAGATATCTGATGGAATGGATATTTGATTGACAATATCATAAAGAGATGGCAGCACCAGTTGGTAAGAGTAGTTGTTACATTGTCAGATGGCAGATTCCTAGAATATTCTGAATGAAATGATTGATAAGTGAGACCATGGACCCGGCATTTTATCCAATGAGGAACCGGCATAACTAATCCGTGACGTGGCGCTGACGACAACTCAGTTAAAACTATGACGCCAAAAGTCAAGCCAACGTTATTTGCCATTTAATTCTGAAACTACAAACTACTTCTAGCCCTAATATACCTGAAGTAGTCCATTGAATTTCGAATTTTACACGTTCATCATCAAGTGTAGGACTGACTCAATGTATCTGAATGTTTTCAAATGAAAATTCAAGCGGGAACATGTTGAATTTCATCGATAAAATTGACTATTTTAGCGTCAACAACAGACTAAAGAGCAACGACATTGATTCTGAATGAAGCATTGCACATAACGTAACAAACGATGCATGACGTCAATGACGTTTTCAATGTCGGAACGCATGATGCACTTTTGTGTTAAAACTGAGTTGTTCCAGCGCCTCCTTTGGGCACTCCGGTTCCCTATTGGAGACTTCATTGTCGTTAGAGGGTCCTAGAACGTCTCAAAATTTTTGACCAGCCTCCACGTCATTATGGATGACGTTGTCGCACATCCACTTCTGCTCTATGACGTCAAATTTTGTAACACCGTTAGTAGGGTGGCATCTAACAGCAGTAATGTCTCACAGTTTTTCACCAACGACTTGCACTTTTCAAGCAAAACACTGCAGATGCCATCATCTACTTGTAATCCTGAACGAGTTGGCGTTCAATTCTAATTGGCTTCTCCCCCGCCCCCACGTACTTCTCAGCGCAAACAAGTGTCAAGCAGCTAAATAGTCAACTAACCCACAGGTGGCATTACAATTGCAAAAATAAACAAACTTTCATCAAATCATTTCCATGGTAACACCACACTTCTGAATAAAAACATTAAGAAAATGTCATCTGCTCAGTTCCGGAATGCATCACTCAATCAGCATCTTCGACGTCGTACATTTTATCCTTGACAGTGAAGCGGTGAGTACTGATGAGGAGTTCCTGCGACAACAACGCCTCAAACGTCACACGATCTTTATCTCGCAGTAGTTTCTCCGCCTCCTTCTCGTAGTCTGTGTGGAATGGATGATTCTGGAAGAAGAGGTAAAGGTCAAGGTTATAGACCGTTCTCAAATTGACATAAACGACAAAGATCTGTGCACTTCCGCCAATATCTCAACCAGAACCTCGGTCTGAAACTGAATGACGTAACACAGACAATCCTACAACAGTGACCCTACAACGTTGCGTCAGACTCAACCATTGCGGAATCATGGATGGCGTCACTTCAGCTGATTTCAGATCGAGGTTCTGGTTGCGATTTCGGCGGAAGTGTGCAGATCTGCTAATTAGAGAATCATCTATAGAGGTTCTTCACGTGACGTCACATTTCCATGATGACACGATGCCGCCATATTGGCCATCAAAATGTCAAGCGAAGTCACGGCATGAACACAGCGTCAATACACAGATCGTGATTTCAAAATGTCATGACGTGATAGTTCTGACGTCGTCACCAGGCATTTGACGGAGAACATGGCCGATTCTTTGCAGTCACGCGACCGTTGTGACGTCAGTGAAGAACTTCTATAGAGGCTTTGCATATGACGTCACAAGCTGCCATGCTGAAGTACACATGCTGCAGAGGCGCAGCGAAATGAGCCGTGCATGCCCCAACAGTGTGGACCACTTCACGCAAGTCACGTCACGGTCGGCTCACGTCTCTGGGCCCTGTATCCCCCAGAATGGCCGCCAGGATGACGTCATTGCAAAGCCTCTATCGCCAGATCAACCAACTTCACATTTACCCCAGACCTAAAACAGATCGCAGACAATAACGTAGTCTCTGTCGTAAAAGGCTGTAGGAGGCTACCTAGACAAAAAAAATTACAAAGATGACCTTCCCAAAGGCAACTGAAAAATCTTACCCCAATGCTGTCCTGTAATTTCTCGTAGATTCTTTTCGCTGCCTGTTTGCACTGGTCTGGGCATCCCTCGGACTCTTTCAGGTACGACTGGCCGGCGAGGTAGGCGTACGGAGCGATATCCCCGCTGTAAACTTCCGAGTGGTTCGAGATCTCCTGCACCATCGAGGCCAGGCGATTCGGGAACTGAAAAGCGAGAAATATTCATGAGAATAAACTGAGTTTTTAGGAGGATGCTGAGTTTTTGAGGACTGGAATCACTCCAACAAGGACTGATTAAACTTATCCCTTATTTAGAGGTGCTCTGATTACAGGGGTCAAAATGCCTAGAAATGTCAAAATGTGGGATGGAACTTCGGTGTCCTGATGTAGAGGAGTCCCCCAGTCCGAGGAGTCCTGGCAGAAAATGTGTTCCTGGCAAAGTGTCCTCCTGAGAGGTATCCTCCAGTGGCAGAGGTGTCCTCCTGACAGAGGTGTCCTCCTAGCACAGCCGTCTCCCTGGCAGAAGTGTCCTCTTGGCAGAGGTGTCCTCCTAGTAGAGGTCCCCTCCTTGCAGAGGTGTCCTCCTGGCAGAGGTGTCCTTCTGGTAGAGGTGTCCTCCTGTCAGAGGTGTCCTCCTAGTAGAGGTGTCCTCCTGTCAGAGGTGTCCTCCTAGTAGAGGTCCCCTCCTGGCAGAGGTGTCCTCCTGGCAGAGCCATCCCCCTGGCAGAAGTGTCCTCTTGGCAGAGGTGTCCTCCTGTCAGAGGTGCCCTCCTAGTAGAGGTCTCCTCCTAGTAGAGGTCTCCTCCTGGCAGAGGTGTCCTCCTGGCAGAGGTGTCCTCCTGGCAGAGGTGTCCTCCTGTCAGAGGTGTCCGCCAAGAGACTTTCCAACGTCGTAAGCAGATGAAAAACTTGCCTTCGGTTCAGCCATTACGTCAAAGCAGACATAATCCTCCAAGGACATCGCCACCAACTGTCTAATCGTATACTTGACACCAGATGGACATTTCAGAATTGGCCTTTTCACTTTTCGATCTTGGTCCCCCTTGAGTATGGACGTTTTGACACAGGGGGTCGTGCTGTAGATCAACATGAGAAGAAGCTGGAAGAGAAATGAACTTGAGTTCAGTCGATGGCAATTTCACCTCACAGGTTAGGTCAAAATTCTGCAGTAACCACCGGGATAGACATCAACTCAGGCAATTTCTGGCGCCAACTGACGCCTAAGTTGGCATCTATGGTGCTATCCACTTGATATTTGGTGCGTGCTGCAAGCTTCAAATGCCAACGTCCAACTCCAGGAAGCACAAACTAGACTTCTCTAGGACTTTTCTTTAAAGCTGTTGGCATGCGGCATCAGAAAGCTCTAGTATTTGCACCTAATTTGGTGCAAGATTGTTATGTTGGACCACTCCTCAAGTATTTGATTTTCATCCTGCTCAACCACACAGATTGCACACTAAAGTGCTTTTCAGAATGTCCAGTCATTTTTGCACTCATTTTACCTTGCAATGGAACCTAACCACAAACCACAAATTGGTCAGTTACGTGTGCATTCCGATCAACGGCTGACCGACTTCTAATAGGACCTTGTTCAGGTCTATTACTCTGATTCAAGATAATCATGCAATCATGCACCCGTAACTGGTCCATTTGTGGTTTGTGGTTAGGTTCCATTGCAAGGTAAAATGAGTGCAAAAATGACTGGACATTCTGAAAAGCACTTTAGAGGCATTGTGAGCGGTTGCACCTCTTTTTTGACATTTCGTCCCGATAGACAATTCTCGAATTTGCAGATCTGCGCACTTCTGCTGAAATCTCAACCAGAACCTCGATCTGAAACCGGTTGACGTGACGCCATCCATGATTCAGCAATGGGCGAGTCTGACGCAACGTCTTCAACGTCACTGTCGTGGGGTTGTCTGCGTTACATTCAGTTTCAGACTGAGGTTGTGGTTGAGATTTCGGCGGAAGAGCACAGATCTTTGTCGTTTACGTCAATTTCAGAACGGTCTATTGCACTGCGTCAAGGATGTCATGAGCAACAAATTGATTGAAGGCAGGTTACAAGATGATGACGTTGACAAACTGACAGACAAATTTTCTTTACCTGGCCGATGTTTGATCCCATTGGAATCTCCAAAGACGATGGCGAAAACCCCGGGTCATCGACATTCAGCTGTAACAACGGTTTACTGTTTGTCATGAAGAGGCCGACCCCCTGATCGAGGGGTAGGCGTCGGACGTGGAGCGTTCCATAACTATATTTCATCGAGGCAACCTTTTCGTATTGAATCTCCTTCTCGTATACGATGTACCCGTGGCTCGGGTCGTCTTTCTCGAGTTTTTTGAGAATCTCTTTTATTCGCCTGAAAGAAATTGCTTTGTTTAAGGAATTGATACTTCACTGTCGGTATTGGTCGTCTCATCAAACCCGCGAGGGTGGAGCTAAAATGCAGACCTAGTAAATCCTCGGCGTTTTGCCGAGCATTTAGGTCAGAATGACAGCTCCACCCGAGCCGCTCCAGCAAAAGCAGACGCTTGTCCCAACCCGAGGAAATGGTTAACGGCCCTGCAGCACAACAGCAGAAATTTACATTGACGAGAGTTAACAATAGTACTGGACAGCAGTGACAATAGTTGAGTAAACTGATGACCAATGATGATCACTTGCGACAAGCGTCTGCTTTTACTGGAGCGGCTCATAAATATGAAATGAAAAACACATAACAATCGAAGAAATCAAATTTCAGATTAAATTTTCAATTACTCACGTTTCTGCCACCTCATCATCCTCTGGCTTAAACATATGCGTCCCTGAAAATTTATCTTCTAAATCTAACGAGGGTTCGTACTCCGTCAAATGGTGATTGACAGCCGTCACTAGGCCCTGTTTGTCTGTATGATTGGAATCGTTCATCATGAGTAGGAGCCCGGAGCACTGGTTCTCACCATAGCTGTTATAGAAGTGAGACACGATGTCAGGGCCGTCGAGGAGGTTCATAGCAAAGTGCGGAAATACGATCATTCTACCGTGGTAGTTGTCAATCCAAGTCTCCTGAAAGGGTGAAGGGGGAAGTGTTTTTGAGAAGGGTGAAGAGTTTTTCAGAATTTCAGTCATATATCACTCTTTTCCTGAAATGGAAATAGTAGGCCTAGGCGTTTTCAGAATGTCCAGCCATATTCACATGCCAAAACACGGACAAGGCGGAGCCTTGAAAGCCTAGTGGTTATCACGTCCGCTTAGCAAGAAGCGGAAGGTCCCGGGTTCGAATCCTGCCTGGGTCATATGGGATTTCATTCCTGACTCTTCACGTCCATTGCATGGGCCAATAAGCCGTGATGCCTTGTACCTTGTGTCTTCGCAAGGGCAAGTAAAAGACCCCATGCATGTGAGGAACAAGAGTAGCTTGAGATGGCCTTTTCCTTACTTACCAATAATGCCATGGGTTCAGCCCTGACGGAAATATCTAATACAAATGCCAAAATAAGAAAAATACAGCTAGCACTGAAATTGTTGAACATACGTACATCGTGTTCCCTCCTGGTCGACATATCGCGGGAAAACCCGTTGTATCTCTCCACATCCCAGAAGTCCAAGCTAATATTCAACCAATCAAAAAACGTTTGCCATACTTTGTAGATCGGTCGAGTGATCCACGGTCCCGTCACGAAGAGGCAATCAGCAGGGGGACGCTTCCGTACGAAATTCGGACAGATTCGCATCAGAGCATGACGGTATTCGATCAGCTTTCCTCTCTGAAAACAGAAAAGGTTGAAAAAAATTTCAATTTTTTTGTAATTTGGGATTTCAGGGCCATAGCTAGCATGGAGAAGAGGGCAAATTGCCCCAAGAAGTCATCAAAACTGTTTTTGATGCAGATTTTGGTCCAAAAAGTGAGAAGTCAGGGCTTTCATTAACTTTTTCCCTACCTGGGTCATGACTTCCACAATTTTTTTATGGAAGTCAATTTGGGAAGATGCTGGGGTCTTTAGACTTCCAGCAATTCTTTTTTGGGGTCATGACTTCTTGTTATACTTTGCTGGGGTCAAATCTTCCCTTCATATGCTGCTACCGGTATCATCCGCGAACCAGGGGTGTGTAGTTGCCATGGGCGACGGGAATCACCAGTTATTTCAGCTGCGCTAGCAAGGATTGGGTGTGGTTGAAGAAAATTTGGCTGGCGCGACTTGCAACATCTTGATACCTGCGTCAGCCGGGGTCCTACTGGCGTAAATGGAGACCGAGTATACAGATGGGACTTCCACACTTTCTCTATCAGCGTATCATCGGATTTACCTGCGTTTTTGAGACTTCAGAGTTGTTTATGTTTGCGTCATTTCCGTAGATTACATGCCTAATAGACGCCATACGCAGGCTTAATGAAAGCCCTGGAAGTGGTCCCCAACCGAGGGTCCACTGTATATCAACCTGTTTTAGACACTTACCAAAATGACATCAACTTGTATGAGACACTTATCAAACAGCTCAGCTTTTTCCTTCGGAGTAATCGGCAGTATAAGGTTCACCTTGCTGCTTGCATCGATACGTAATACCTGAGCACACGTCGTGTTTCCGCTTGTTTGACTGAATTCAAATGGTTGATTTTTCTCTCGCGGAGGGAGGGCAGACAGTCGATGATCAAGATGAAGCTGGAAGATACAGACAATTTGTGAATGACAGGTGCGGATCCAGGTGGCACACCCGGCCCGTGCCCCCCCCCCCCATTTTTCGGTGACCGACGTTTTCAAAGTGCCACAGAATGGCCTTGTTATTTGTCCCTCAGATGCTGGGAAAACACCGATTTCACATCTCGCACGATCGCAGCGCCCCTGGTAGATTTTCTGTCGGCCACTTCCGTTTTCAACCTCACTATCAGGAGTAAGGCAACTATTTCCTAGATCGAGGTTGAAAAACGCGTGTTGGTTCCCGATACAGCCGCCAGGGATCAATCCCCTGGTGGCGGCATTGGGAACCAATGCGTGCAATTCAACCTCGATCCAGGAAATTTTTGCCGTACTCCTGGTGGTGAGGTTGAAAACGGAAGTGGCCAACAGAAATTCTACCAGGGGCGCTGCGACCGGGCAAGATGGGAAATCGGTGTATTGCACTAAAGGCCTTCTAGATTTCAAAATTTTCTTGGGGAGAGCCCCAGACCCACTGCCGTGGCATCACGACTTCAGCGTTTGCCTTCATTGGTCCGCCGGTGGCCTTCTATGCCCCACTTTACCAGAATCCGCCCCTGAATGAAACTGTGAATGAATCCACGATTTGATAATTGGAGGAGAATAAAAAGTCTGCTTACTTTAACTTGGACAGGTCCTCCGCTTAAATCAGTTTCTTCTTCTCCGTATGGGACAGATGAAATGTTGTGCAACTGTAAAAAAGTTTCCAAGAAGAGTTTAGCACTCAATTTTTCAACAGGATGCAATAGATGTATTAATGACGACTTTACTATTACTTACTGTGATGATGATGGTGCCCTCCTCTCCCCGGCCTAACTGCCGAGGGACGTCAATCACGTCTATTTTGATTGGATATTGGACGTCAACCCTTCGTTCCATAAACCCCTGCGGAAAATAAGAAATTTTTATAGACCATGTGCACGTGACGTCATAATTCGCACGTCAGCCATTTTGGACGGCATCTGACGCTACGAATGCGTTGGACGTGCCGTCCAAAATGGCGGCATCTCGACGTCGCGGTGACGTCATAATGGTTGCTGCACGTCCTCTATAGTGGACCTTTTCACCAGCATGCGGACTAATAGAACCGGAACTGAATAAAAACATTTTGTTATTGAATCTGTAATGATTTGGTCGAAGGGTAAAGTCACCTCATACAAACTCAGCATACACTCAACAACGACAACAACACATACCCGATCGAATGGTCTGTTGAGTATATGAACACGCGAGTCAACTTCAGCGATGCCACGATACGGGCCTGGACAGTTAGGTGGCGCCACGTCTTTGATACGACCAGTAAACTCCCGTCTGATGCGATGAATCTCACCTGGCGCCATCTATAGGATGAAAAAGAACGTGTTGACAAAAGAAAAAGTCGCGACTTTGTACTGTAAAGCAAGATAATTTCGCGGCTGGAAATTTTCGCGAATCAAGAATCATAGACGTATTTGCGGCAGGATATTTTCGCGAGTATCTGCCATTTTTTCAGTTTTTTTTCACGGACCGTATTTATCACTTGCCTGTACTCATATTCGCGACAGGAAATTTTCGCGACTCATACACTCTCGCGAAATTCGCGAAAATTTCCTGCATGCAAAATTTTCCTGCTTTACAGTATTCTCAACTGGTTTGACAGGATCAAGTGATGTACTGAATGAACTGCTCCTCGAATTCACCAAAAAGTTTTTAATGAGAGAGACTCGGTAGGCCCTAACAGCGAGGTTTCGCAAAACTAACGAAACACAAAGTACGAAATACGAAATTCAACTTCATATCCATGACCTAACGTATTCCTGGAGATGGCTGGTACCACAAATGTCCCTGCTGCCAGTGCGTCGTTTAGCATATCATGTAAGACCGAGAGAGTTATGGTGCATCTTGAATTTTTAAATTTCCACTTCGTATGTATGAAGTGTAAACGAAAGATAAATTTCAAAGTTTAATATACATGTATACCGTAACTCTATCGGTCTAACGTCATGCGCTAAAAGACGCTCTTGCAGCAGGCGATATTTGTGGTACCAACCATCTCCTGAAATACATTAGGTCATGGAAATGAAGCCCAATTTCGTATTTCGTACTTCGTGTTTCGTCAGATTTGCAAAACCTCACTAATAACGTGAAGCACATTGACATTGTACTACAGTGAAAAGATGGTATGTCATCATTTTACCTACCTTCGGTAGTGCATAAGGTTCTTCAATAAAATTAACTGTTTTGGTGCTTCTGAATACGACCTCCGCCCCCTCTGGGCACGTCAGCCCGCCCACGTTCTTCACAGCCACATGACTTATGAAAATACGCTCGTTCGGTTCGAAGATGCCATCGTCCGTCTCGGACCTAACCTGGAGTGAAAAATAATGCATTGAATAGACTCTATCACTCCAAAAGAGTGCAGCACCTGACAGGGCAGCATCATGACGTCCCGCACGTTATTTAGGAACGCCATGACGTGACTCGAAAAAAATCTAGTTGTTTCAGCGATCATGACGTCAGGAAACAATCTGATTTTTTTTTCGAGTCACAACAAGACATCATGAAATGACGTGCGGGACGTCATGACGCTGCCCCGTCAGGTGCTGCGCTCTTTTGGAGTGGTAAAGTCTATTGCAAATTTCATCAACCGAGTCCGCAGCAATATCTGGCGTAGAATATTGAAATTGAAAGCGGCCATTTTGGATGCGATTCACTCACTTGATAGTCTAAAAGTTCAACCTCATATCTCCTCCCACTTTGTTCAACCGTATCTTTGCCATTTGGTGCCACGACGTGCCATATAAGGTTGCCGTACGTCGCCGGGCGGCCATCTTGTCCAGAGGAGCCATTAATCGCAGCGCTGCCTGCGTAACCAGCACGGCCTGCAATGAGCAATATACGAAGATCTCAGAAATTGTGAGGCATTCAATCTTGTCTTCGCCACACAGCACAGGTCAGTAGGAATGGGGAACTGGTGTGCCCAAAGGCGGCGCTGGGGAACAACTCAGATTTAACACAAAAGCGCATGTGCTACGACGTTGAAAATGTCATTGACGTCGCGCATCGTTCGTGACATTATGTGCGATGCGCCGTTCAGAATCAATGACGTTGCTCTTCGGTCTGTTGTCTACGCTAAATAGTCAATTTTATCGATGAAATTCAACATGTTCCCACTTGAATTTTCGTTTGAAAACATTCAGATACATTGAGTCAGTCCTATACTTGATGATAAACATGTAAAATTCGAAATTCAATGGACTACTTCAGTATTAGGGCTAGAAGTAGGGTGTAGTTTCAGAATTAAATGGCAAATAACGTTGGCTTGGCTTTCGACATCATAGTTTTAAATGAGTTGTTCGTCGGCGCCACGTCACGGATTAGTTCCGCCGGTTCCTCATTATGGTGTTGACAATCAAGTGATGGCGTACCTCCCAAGTTGAAGTGTAGCGACAGTACTCACCGTCATGGCCATTTCGACCTCTCGCGCCACCCGAACCACCTTTACCGCCCTTGCCTCCTTTTCCACCCTGACCGCCGGGGCCGCCAACACCAGCGAGACCCATCGGGCCACCCAGGCCACATCTACCAGGAGTGCAGTCAACCTGAAACAACAGAAGAATAACACGGTCAATGAGGAACCGGTGGAACTAATCCATGAGGTGGCGCTGACGAACAACTCAGTTAAAACTATGACGTCGAAAGTCAAGCCAGCGTTATTTGCAATTTAATTCTGAAACTACACCCTACTTCTAGCCCTAATATACCTGAAGTAGTCCATTGAATTTCGAATTTTACATGTTTATCATCAAGTATAGGACTAACTCAATGTATCTCAATGTTTTCAAACGAAAATTCAAGCGGGAACATGTTGAATTTCATCGATAAAATTGACTATTTTAGCATATTATACGACAGACTGAAGAGCAATGTCATTGATTCTGAATGACGCATCGCACATAATGTCACGAACGATGTGCGATGTCAATGACGTTTTCAACTTCGCAGTGCATGCACTGTTGTGTTAAAACTGAGTTGTTCCCCAGTGCCTCCTTTGGGCACGCCGGTTCCCCATTGAATACCCTTTGCATAATGGGACCAAATCTCAGAGAAATGGAGAATTTAATCAATTTCCAACAGCACATCACGGGCACCCCGAACACTGTCAGTAATGATTTGACGCAGTTTCCTGGCGGAAAAACAGTAAAATGATCATGCCCACGAAGCCCGTGAGCACATCGAACTCACCTCCACTAACATCAACAGTCTTGGATCACTAGCGGCGATCTCCACCTGCCCTCCAACGCCAGCATCACCGCCGTCGCCACCATCACCTCCTGTGCCGCCATCTCCACCCTTCCCGCCGGGACCTCCTTCACCTCCGATGCTGCCGCTTGCAAATCTCATGTAGGCTCGTTTTCCCTTTGCTCCGTCGCCGCCAGGGCCACCCTGACCGCCATTACCACCTAAAAGAAATCAGGTACAATGTACTATTTNCGCACCAACGGCCTTCTAGATTTCAAAATTTTCTGGGGCGGGGGGGGGATAATCCATCCATCCCGTTTTCTCACCTTGACCTCCTCTGCCGCCATTTCCACCATCTCCCCCTCGTGCATTAATAAACAGTATGGATTCCCCGTCAATGCCGCCAAGGTCGGTATGAAGGTCAACGTCGTGACTTCTGACATGAAGGTCACTTGTATTACCGTCAAGGGCGAATCTCATACAGCTGGCGTTTGTTCCGTGAGTCCCGCTACCACCCTTCTGTCCGAGTTCACCATTTTCGCCCTTTATTCCTGGCAGACCGTACGAACCCTTTACAGTAGCTGTAAAAATAAACTTTGGTTATCACGTTCGCTTAGCAAGCGGCAGGTCTCGTGTTCGAATCCAGCCTGGGCCATATGGGATCAATCATCCCTGGCTCTTCACGTCTGTCACATGGGACGCAGTAAGGTGTGGTGTCTTGAACCTTGTTCCTTTGCAAGGGCAAGTAAAAGACTCCATCCAAGTGAGGAACATGAGTAGCTTGAGATGGCTTCTTCCATACTTAGCCGAGCCAATAATGCTTTGGCTTTGGCCCTGACGGAAAAATTCAATCTGACTTCAGCTCTACGTACCGTCCTTGCCGCGCCCTCCAGGTGCCCCGTGAGCTCCAGGGGGTTGGTCACGTCCCACTGATCCCATCTGGCCTTGTGCTTCTATAACAAGTGCCTTGGGCTACAAAGAAATAAAGATACAAGTGGTTTTAGGCACTTAGATAGACAAATCCCAAATTGACGTAAACGAGAAAGATCTGCGCCTCTGCCGAAATCGTAACAATAACATTGGTCTGAAAGTGAATGACGTGATGCAGAGAACCCCATGACAGTGACTTCGACGACGTTGCGTCAGAGTCAACCATTGCTGAATCATGGATTGCGTCACGTCAGCTGGTTTCAGATCGAGGTTGTATTTGCGATTTCGGCGGAAGTGCACAGATCTGCGACTTCGAGAATCGTCTATAGCCATATAGGCAATATTTGTGGTACCAACCATCTCTTCAAATACATTTATTTTTACGTCATGGAAGTGAAGTCCAATTTCGTATTTCGTACTTTGTGTTTTGTCAGATTTGCGAAACCTCACTGATGTTGCGAACCCTGATCTCCTGTGTTCAAGGCAGACATGCTTCCATCGAGTCAAAAGTCCGGACGTTAGGCTCAAGGGCCTAACACCTCTTAAATCTACCACACGACCACCCACCTTGTCCTTGACGTTATACGCCATCCTTGCCATGTAGTCCATCTCCTTCTCGTCAGGTGGAGGTAGTGACTGGGGGTGGCTCCGGCCATCGAATTGAATAAACTGTGGTGAAAATTGAAAGTATCAGGGGGGATCTAGGAATTTTGATAAGGGGGCTCGACTACTACTAATGCAGTATAAAGAGATGGAGCCCACTCTGAAAACTCTCAAAATCGTCGTAAAAATGCATGCTCCCTTCTGGAAATTCCTGCCCTCAAACTGGCTGCTCAGAACAGCAAGGCAGACTCGCCGAAGTTTTTTCATTGACATTTTCTCACTACACAAAATCCTCCTCTCCTTCGAGTGATGCCGGTCAAATTTTTAAAATTCCTGTCAAAAGAATTGGCACAACAAACAGGCTACAGACATTCAAGTTATCATGAATCTTTCCCAAAAATCATGCACAGTTAGTTTGGTACATCTACATAAACAATGATGCTAACAGGAATCATAGTTTTTTTCACTTGAATGGTTGGTGAAGATGCTGATTGCAAAGGTGATTATGATGCTGACAATAACAACAATTGCATAAGTGATACCATGAAAGAATCAAACATGGGTTTCATTCCTTAAGGCCTATTTACACCATCAACATTTTCAAAACATTTCTGGAACAAAACATTTTGAAAAATGTTGGAAATGTTACGGCTTGTTTCGGGGTTGGTCTACACTCTGCAACATTATCAAAACATGTTTTCAAATTGTTTTGCAAAAGTTGCAGATCCAGTCCACACCATGCAACTAACCGAAAACAACGATGTTACGGAAATGCCGCAGCTGGATGTTTTTGAAATGTTTGGAAATGTTGGTGGTGTCGACAGGCCTTTACATCAGCCGTGAACGAGAGTGCGTCTGTCCATTTATCAGCGAAACACGGTGCAGAGCAGCTTAAAGAGAATGGCTCATCAATCGTACACTTAAAGGGAATGGATCATATGTCATTCATTTAAAGGGAATAGATCACAAACGACAGGTTTTATAGGACTGGATGAGTCACTCTAAGCCTCTCCTGCTCGCCTTGAACATAATACCATACCACAGGTGGGAACAATTTTCACCCGAGTTCTTTTCGTAAATATAGAGGAACTTCACGTGACGTCATCATTGACGTCATAATTCGCACGTCAGCCATGTTGGACGTCATTTGAAGCTACGAATGCGTTGGACGTGACGTCCAACATGGCGGCATCTCGTCGCGGCAGTGACGACGTCACAATCGTCGCTGCACTTCCTCTATATCGAGAATATGATTGGTCAAATTTCCATCACTTGACAAACTGGCTTTCTGCCTATTCATATTTCTGTCTACGTGAAAATGAAGATTTTAGGTTTTAGTGATAGTTTACTTTCAAAAGATTTACAAGCCATTCCTTTCCAATTCCACCATCTGTGTGTGCGCCATCTTTTTGCAGTGACGAGAACTTATTTCTGATAGGCCTACAGCACTACATCACTCAACACAGTGTGACAATATGTTTACACTCACGTCTGCTGGTGCTATGAACGCCATCTATCACACACATGACATACCTTATGAGCAATGCACGGCTAAAAATTCGACACAAATTAGTAAGTCTGTGTTTTGTTAAAAAGATTTTCCTCCCTAGTTCAACATCTGTCCATTAGATGGAGACCATGCGGTCGTTTAATATGATTCAGTTAGTCGTGTGAATCGTATCAGTAGAACCTCTTATATGACACATCTGCCACAGGAACACCTCTTTATTGAGGACACCTATTTGGAAATTTGTCTTCTATGTTGACTGCCGTAATCAGGACACTTCTATTCCCAACTAAAGACAGCATCTGCCACCCTAAGAGCCATAAGCCTAGTTTCTACTTCTACGCAAGACCATCGGCGTCCGACGTGCGATTAAATCTCGACGCCGACTTCACGGAATTGATTCATAGTCCAGCGTACTTTCGCGACGGCGACCCGTTATGAAATGACTCAAGTAATTACAGCCTCGCGATCGGACGCCGACCAAATCGCACGACGGGGTCGGCGTCGAACGCAAGAATGCGCGTCGGTCGCCGGCGATGGTCGCGCGTCGAAGTATGAATTAGGCTATATGCGTGGGTCGGACTTTAGCCTCAAGTATAGCTGAAATTGGACTTTCTCTACGCTTAAAGCATTGAGAAAAGTCTGACTTTAATGAAAGTCTGACTGAAGTCCAACCCACCTACGGCCAAGGTGTCTTGAAAATAAGGGTACAACTGAATTCATCCCAGGGTCCTGAAGTGAGATCCCGGCGTAACAAACTATGACACCACCTGTTAAGTCAAATTTTCACTCCTAGATTATCCAATCTCGTTCCAAGGCACATCTTCCGTGCCATCATGGCCCCAAAATTAAAAGGCTGTTGAAGAAATAACAGCTGAATACCCAGGCTATGTTGCGCACTGAGGACCAGGTTGTCCGACCGACAGCATGCACGCAAATTTCACTCCATGCAACGCAAAACACTGGTCCAGACACGGGAACCAAAAACGACATCAGATGTTATTACATAACGATGTATTACCCAGAATTCCCCTGTACATTTTTCCGATACCACACAACTGGACAAATTTGACGCTGACGCTTCTTCTGCATGCATTTCCAAACTGGTTCTTGAATTCAGACGCAATGTGCCTTTAATTAAAGAGCCCAGTCTGATTTCAAATTCAAATTCAAACTTCCATCAATACAAACCTTTGTCGTCACCTTATGCGGTTTCTTCCTCGGCGATCGTGGGTCGGTATAAAACACACTCCTCTTGTTGTGATCTAGGAAAGCGAACCTGGAAACGTTCGGGTCCCAGATTTGCTGGCAATGCTGCGTTAGGTTGACCTCCTCACCGTAGCCGATACTGATTGGTCTTAGGACGGGGGAGCCGTACGGAGGGAGGAATGGCCCATTCTGTCCTTCACAGTCCTGAAAAATACGAAAAAATCATAACTATAGACTGTCATCAAATTGATGTAAATGACAAAGATCTGCGCACTTCCGCTGAAACCTCAACCATAACCTCGGTCTGAAACTGAATGATGTGACGCAGACAACCCCACGACACGGACAGTGACTTTGAAGATGTTGCGTCAGAGTCGGCCATAGCTGAATCATGGACTGCGTCAGGCCGAGTTTACATAGAGATATATGGTATATGGACACGTTTTATGGTCATGAACCCTTTGTTGGGCCATTGTTCGCTCGCGTGTCCGTATACCGTTTACTGCATACTGTATATTGCACCACTCTGACGGCCATTTTGGTTCCCGAAACCACTGCTAGTGCTAGAAGGCTTCGGTATTGGCTGCCATCTTTGCAGCATAAAAGTTGTCGCCGATCTATTTATAGATCATCATGTTGACATCACGGGTTATTTTTAGAATGGCGATGCCCGTAGCACGTGGATGCTAATGTCATCGAATATGCCGTATTGCCGGAATGGCCAACACCGAGGAAGTTTCTTGATGAGAATGTTTGTGTGTGTTGCAGATCTGTAACAAGAGCCCGAGATCATCGTCGTTTAATTAGACCAGGGAAGAATGAAATTTTACAGGAAAATGGAATCCTAAAATGACGTCAGCAACAAAATGCCCGCCAATACCGAACCCTTCTAGCCCTAGCGGCGGCTTCGGGAACCAAAATGTCTGACACCCAGAATATGTTTGATAATTGCATCAGGCAGCTGTGTTTTCAAGGGTTAAAATTTACACCTATTGCTTTGCCGATGACGCATTTGTCCCTCGGCATTCCGTATTGATCGAGCTTAAAACAACCCTTGAGGTCATCAGCATACTCCTGCAACCTTTCCCCTTCTCCTGCATGTAAACGTATCTCAGCGTGGTCACCAAGACGATGTGCACGCATAGCAACAAGTGTTCGGGAAGACTGGCTTGTCGCCGGGGAGCTCGTCAGTCTCCTTTGTCAGTTTCAGTGAAACAAACAATGAATCGATATGACGGCGCTGAGAAATGCGTGATACTTGAGCGGTTTGTGTTTTGAAACGGTGAATCAGGATCTACGGATGTAAAAAATTGAGTTGAGTGCCAAGCGCCAAATGTAGTATTGTTAGCTCTTTTGACAATATTGGCAATGGAGAAAATGTGCAGCAGGAGAAAAATATTGGAGTGCCTATAAACAAAAAACGAAGGTTGTTTGATAAAGAGTCACATTCTCTGCTTCCTGAAGGATCAGTTCAACTGCGGGTCAAACCGGGAACCTCAGAGTTGATAGGCAACAATGTTGTATTGCACCACTCTGACAGATCAAATTCTACTAGAGTGGAACCTCCCTTAGCGGACACCTCTGCCAGGAGGACACCTCTCTATTAGGCTGCATAATATCCATAGGTTGTTCGCTTGTGGAGTTTTGTGGACTTGTGGCGTTGTGACCTGGCCTTGTGCCCTATGTCTCCACAGCATGTACCCTTCCGTTCCTGTGGACTTGTGCCATTCTCATTTTGCGGACGTTGATCAATCTAAATTTTTTCTGAATCTCGTTTCAAACAAGCTCTCGCTGATGTTTGTTGTGGTATGATGGAGGTTTGGCAAATCTGACGAAAAACAAAGTTAGTGTACGAAAAATGAAATTCAATTTCATTCCCAGCATCTAGTGTAAATGTATTTCTGGAGATGGTTGGTACCACAAAACGTCAATTCTGCCAGTGCGTCTTTTAGCATATCATTTATGACCGAAAGAGTTATGGTGCATACTGAATTTTTTTTAAATTTCCACTTCGTATCTACATATCCGTTTTTCTGGCACTGAAAGGGTTAATAGAGACATTCCACTGTATTCAAATTTGTTGAACAACTCTGAGCAGACTCCTGCAAGTTTCCTGCATTCTGTATACAGTCGAACCTCTCTATTAAAGGGCAACTCCAGGAATTATCCAGTATCCAGCAAAACCTAACAAAATCTTCATGGATAGGCACATAAATATGTCATCTCACCGTACATTACGTTGAAATGGAAGAAAAAAATCACCACTCTGTAAAAAGTGATATTTATCCTGACGTTTTCATCATTCATGGTCACTGCCATTTTGATTCATATTTCCCGCGGGAGTGACGTCACATGTGCAGCGCCAATCCCTGTGTGACAGTGCCTCTTCAGTGTATTGTGATTCCAATGCATATCCAATTCCAAACCACATGTTTATTCTCTGCCAAACTTCCGCTGTTACTTCGTCATTCAGTTGACATAGGCCTGCTGACCTATGGAATCACTCGAGTAATCCGACACAACTTGGACTTGACACAAAAAAAGATCACAGAAACAAACCTAGCGCTGTCAGCTGGTGTGATGCTGCATGCTGGCTGTGTAAACAACGTGGGGCAGCCGGTCACGTGATTGCACCCGATATGTCATGCTCTTCAGTATTGGAGGAGAGATAGTGAAAATAAACAGAAACATGGCTGCCCCCATGAGCTTACTTCGTTGGTGATTTAAATGCATTGCTAAAGCATTAGGGTGTATTTTTGGAATAAAAATCATCGGCGATTTTAAAGATAACATTGTGTAGAACATTAAGGTTGGTTTATTTCTTTCATTTCTCTTCTACTGGATAATTCCTGGAGTTGTCCTTTAA